>JAOXYD010204922.1:0-21314 GCA_028565735.1 Pinacopodium congolense
GTGATCGATCCTGACTTACCCTAACTACTTAGTTAGGTTAGTTAGGTATTTTATTATTTGGTAGCTTACGACGAGCTCACCAAACTTGCTCTTCTTGGAAGAAAAATTTAGTCTATAAAGAACTCCTTGAGTAAGGATAATAGGAGGTGAGTTGTGAGTGATTTATAAAGCAAACACATAAGGGAGAGACTGTTTTCTACTAACTTTTTCTTACTAGTTCTAAATCATGTCCAACACTAGAAATTCATCATCATCTAGTAAGGATAAAGAGGTGGCTAAAGGTGGAAAGTGGGATATTAATCCATTGGTAGTAAAGTCACAACAAAAAACCTTTGAAAGGATGTTTAGGGAGATGGAGAAAATAAGGGAGAAGTTGGCAGAAATGTCTTTGAAATTTAATTCTCAATCTAACCCAAGGGAGAGAACATTAAACCTAGAAACACACATTATCATTTTGAGGATGATGATGACCAGCTTAGCACCTTTGAAGAAGTTAGGAATTATAGAGAAAATAGAGGTGAGCGAGGTGGAGGAAGAATGGGTAGAAACATTTGAGGAAGAGTTAGGTATGGGAAAGAGAGGGGAGTAGAAGCTAGAGTGGACAGTAACATATATTATGATGAAAATACCTATCTTTGTTAGAAAGATGGATCTAGATGTGTATCTAAAGTGGGAAACGGAAGGTTGAGATAGTGTTTGAGTGCCATAATTTTTCTAATGAGAAGAAAGTTAAATTGGCAGACCCTAAGTTTATTGATTATGAAGTTAGTTGGTAGGATCAACAAATTGTATTTAGGTGGAGAAACCGAGAACTATCAATTAGCTCTTTGGAGGAGATGAATACCATAAGTTGGAGATTTGTACCGAGCTCATATTGTAGAGAGGTCTACCAAATACTATCGAATCTAACACAAGGAAATAAAACTGTGGAGGAATACTACAAGAAGATAGAGGCGGCAATGGCACGAGAAAACATAGAGGAAGACTAAGAAGCTACAATGGCTCAGTTTGTTTGTGATCTCAAAACTAAAATTGATAATTTAGTGGAGATACATCATTATGTGCAGTTAGAAGATACTGTACACATGGCTATAAAAGTTAAAAGTCAACTTAAAAAGAAGTATACTAACCATATTAGTATTTCTAGTGTAGGAACTACGTCTTGGAGCAAACAGTGGAGTAAAAAGGAAGATAAAACTCCAAATAGCAAGTTTAAAACTCAAGCTTAAAATAGTACAAGGACAAAATGGCAAGGTTGAATCACCTTCAAATTCAGGAGTAGAGTTATTAAGTGTTTTAGATGCACAAGAAGAGGTCACATTGCATCTCAATGCCTGAACAAGAGGGTAATGACAATTCGGAATGGGGAGTATGTGTCTGAAAGTGAAGAAGAGTGATATGTTGACATGCCTGAATTGGAAGATATTGAACAAAGTGAAGATAAGGTTGGGATAGAGGAACCAGTGGAGGGAAGATCTTTGGTAACTAAAAGAGCCTAAAGCATTCAGATTAGAGAAGATGATGATGATGTAAACTAGCAAAGAGAGAATATTTTCCATACAAGATGTGAAATAAACAATAGGATTTGCAATCTTATAATTTATAGAGTGAGTTGTACAAAAGTGTCAAGTTGAATTGGTTCAAAAATTGGGCTTAGAAAATATCAAGCATCCTACACCTTACAATCTACAATGGCTTAACGAATAGGGCAAGGTAAAGGTATCTAGGTAGGTGTTAGTTGCATTCAAAATTGGGAGATACAAAGATGAGGTTTTGAGTGATTGTGATGTAAATTGTTCTTTTCTTAAATTGTTCGCTTGTATGGAGTTCCAAAAACCATTGTTTGTTATTGTGATGCAAAATTTTTGAGTTATTTATGAAATACTTTGTGGGGTAAGTTAAGAATAAAACTTTTATTTTCTACCACTTCTCATCCACAAACAGAAGGTCAAACTGAAGTGGTAAATAGAACTCTAGGTTCTTTATTACATGTAATAGTTGGAAGAAACTTGAAAACATGGGAAGAACCCTTGCCATTCATTGAATTTGCTTACAATCGAATTATACATAATGCTACTGGCTTTTCACCGTTTGAAATAGTTTATGGCTTTAATCCTTTGTCTCCATTAGATCTTGTTCCATTACTATTAGGTGAAAGACACAACTTAAATGGAAAGAAGAAAGCTGAGTTGGTAAAAAAGCTTCATGAAAAGGCGAGGAAAAATATTGAAAGAAAGACGCATCAATATGAAAAGCAAGCAAATAAGGGTTGAAAGTAAGTAATATTAAAACCTAGTGATTGGATTTAAGTACACTTTAGAAAGGAAAGGTTTCCCAGCAAATGAAAAAGCTAAGTTGCAGCCACGTGGAGATGGACTGTATCAAGTGGTGGAAAGGATCAATGAGAATGCATACAAGATTTATTTTCCAGGTGAATACGGTGTTCATACTACTTTCAATGATGCTGATTTATCTCTTTTTGATCTTATAGATGAAGAAGCTGATTTAAGGACAAATCTTTTTTAGGGGAGGGGAATGATGGATATCAAGCATCAGAAGTGGCTTTAAGTAAGACAGAAGGATTGGAACATGTTGGAGAGCTTGGAAAGCAAGGAAAAACACTTAAACAAGATCAACAAAGTGATATTAGGGAAAAAGATCCACTGGAGAATCTTGGAGGACTAATGACAAGGTTGCGGGCTAGCCATACTAAAGAGGCTCTTAACAATTTGATGGTAGATCTATATGCAAGAGAAGAAGTTAAAATCTTGGAGACATGTCAATTAAGTTTATAATGATGACTCAAGGCTTGGAGTAATGTGTTGGACTTGTTGAAGAAGGCTGAACCTGTTGCACAACTTGAAATAGCCCACTTATTACAACTAAGCTATTTTGAACATTTTGGGCCAATTGCTTGGACTTCTTATTTCATTTATTTAGAAAGTTTAGTTATGTTTTCTAGGACTTAAATAAGTCAATTCTAGCCTTAAATACGCCTATTTACGTTTTGAGTTTGTTTTTGGCCTTATCAACTTGTTTTTAAGTTTTTCTATTAGGAAGTTTATTATTTTAGACTATGATAGGCCAAAGCCCAATTGCTGCCCTTACGGAGGATGGCTAAGTCATTAGGAATAGTATAAAAACTCCTTTAGTTCATGCATGTAGGCAGACTTCATTCATTCAATATTTAGAGAAAACAAATTGAGTTTTCTTTTGCATTACTTTAAAGAAATCCTTCCTTAGTGTTCTTTAAAGACTTGGTTTTCATTCAATTAAGTGCTTGTGAAGATCAAACCCATTCCTTATCCCCTTCCTAATTTCTATGGGCGTGGCAGAAATACCTTCTGAGTCGTTATTTAAATCTTGCATAATATTCAAAGATTCTTGGATCTTGAATTCTTGATTTATGCTTCTTACAATAAGAGGTGACGAAGAGCTTATCAAGGTAATCGGATAGAATATGAGGTATTACTATCAGTGGAGAGATGAAGGAAAAAAGTCTAGGAAATCCCTCTTGGCACCCTCCTTGTCAAGTATCTAGGCCTTCCCCTTATCTCCTCCAAACTAACCAAAGCATATTGCCCTCCTCTCTTAGACAAAATTGAGAATTGAATCTACTCCTAGACAAACAAATCCCTATCTTTTACAAGAAGACTCCAACTCATCAATTCAATCCTAAACTCATTTCATTTCTTTTGGTCTTCCTTGTGTCTCCTTCCCTCAACAATTATTAAAGAGATTGAGAAAAAAAGTGAGGAACTTCTTCTACTTAAGATCCTCAACCCCTAGTCGCCATTTTAAAGTAAAGTGGGAGGATATCTGCCAACCAAAGTTGAATGGTGCCTAGGAATTAAACTCCTTAAGCCTTGGAAAAAAGTTCTCCTTGCTAAGAGGATTTGGATCCTTTTTTCTTATGCAAAAGCCCTCTGGTTGAGGTGGGTTCACAATGTCACACTTTAAAATAAAAGTCTCTGGTCTTACTCCCCTTCTTTTAAGGATTTCTGGAGTTAGAAGAAGATCTTGGGAACTAGAAATACTTTCATTCACAATTTTAGATTTAAAATTGGGAATGGGGAGGTTGTATTCCTGTGGTCTAACCCTGGCACCCCGTTGGCATTCTATATGCTACATTTTCTAGCTGCATCATTTATGATTTTGGGTTGAATATGAGTAGCAAAGTGTCTAGTATCATCCTCAATAATAGCTGGGACTGGCCCCATGCACTCTCTTGAGCTCCTTGAGCTTAAACATATTAGTATCCCCTACCTACTAGATAACTCTTGGCAAGACTATCTTGACTTCTCAAATAAGGAAGCTTACTAGTTTCTGACCTGTGCAACAAATCCCATTTCTTAGGCACATTTGATCTGGTCAGTCAACAACCTTCCCAAACATGGTTTTATTCTCTGGTTAGCTCTTAAAAGGCAAACTAGCAACTAGGGACAGACTAAATTACACATTGTACCCTAACTTTTATAGTCTATGTAAGTCTAAAGCAGAAACCCATAATCACATCTTTAAACATGAGTACTCCTGCTATCTCTAGTATAAGCTTATACAACTTAGCTATCAAGCCTGGAACCTTGGCCCCTTTCTCTCTACTTGTCATTGGATAACTCAGCTTACTCAAACACAACCTGTTGATTCAGCCTTACTTAAGGTCTATTTCCCCCTAAAGGACTGTCCTAAACTAAAGATCCAGTTATCTCTCAAGGTTCAAGCCAACTCAGGTTCAGCTCTACTTCTCACAAGGATGGCTAGATTTTCCACCTTTCAAAAGAGGAAGAATTGCAAAATGATGGCTTCAAAGCCTCAATGGAAATGCTCAAAAACTCTTATTTACAGGTTTACAAAAGAAAAAACTAAACTGAAGGCGTTGGTCATTGTTTAGCAAGCAGTCGGTTAGGGGATTAACATCTTTTGAACCTTTAGCTGCTTTTGATAAGTTTGGCAAACCTCTTGGTTGTAATAAGAAGGCCCCAAATATGGCTAACCCAAACCTTGGTTATAGGCCCCAGGTTACTGAGCCCCTGTGTTGGCTTTTAATTTAAGATAGTTGTTGTAGTTTGGATTTTGTTTTCTTTCCTTTTTTTTTTCCCTTTAGGGTCTTGGGTTTTCAGTGTCTTCAGCCCCTCTTTATACAAACTTCTTTATTCTCTTAATCTATCTTTCTTTTTTATATAAAAAATACACTAGTAATTTTAGTTTTGAGACCATACATAAAACCAAGTTATTGTAGCTTCTCGGTCTTCTATACTATTTTCCCATGCCATTGCCACCTCCATCCCCTTGTAGTATTCTTCCGCAGTTTTAGTTCCTTGGGTCAAATTTTGTAGTCTTTGGTAAAACTCTTTATAATGTGAGATGGGTACAAACCTCCTACGCATTATATCTTCATCTCGTCCCAAGTTCAAATTGGTGATTCTCGTTTTCTCCTTCTAGACACAATCTGTTGATTCCACCAAGTAACCCTATAGTCACTAAACTTAGAGGCTGCCAATTTAATGTTCTTCTCATAAAAAAAATTATGTCACTCAAACACTAACTCATCTTTTCTTTCACACTCTAGATACAAATTTGGATCCATCTTCCCAACAAAGGTAGGTATCTTCATTTTAATAATACTTATGTTGTTGTCCACTCTAGCCTCTACTCCCTTTTCATTCTAATACCCAACCATTCCTCCAGCATTTCTCCCCATTATTCCTCTACCTCGACCACCTATATTCCCTTTATAATTCTTCTTCAAAGTTGCTAAATTAGACATCATCATCCTCAAAGTCATAATGGTTATTTTTAGGTTCAGGTTGGGTTAGAATGAGAGTTAAAATTCAAAGACATTTCTCCTAACTTCTCCTTGATAAAAAACCTCTCAAATGTTTGTTGTTGTAACTTTAATACCATTGGGTAAATGTCCCACTGATGGAGATCTACTTCCATTAACATTCATCAATCTGTTACAAGGCCAAGTCCTATGACAAGAGTAAGAGCTAGGCACATGAAGGGGGCTTTGTAGGAATTGATCAAGGACATTCAAGTCAATAAGAATGTTTTAAAAAATTCTAAAGCATCACCAAGATTAATTACTTATCTTCAAGCCAAAGAGGATTGACAAAGCCTAACATATGAAAAATAATGCTTAGAACCCAATATGCAGGGATGATCTGTGGTGCTTGTTTTTAATAAAGCCTAATCTACATATTTACCTTTTGAAAAGGCTGAAGACACAAGCTTGGAGGTTAATTTCAAATTTTGATTTTTATTAAAAAAATTTTGTTAGTTGTCAAGTTATTTTTTAAAAGGATTTCAAACTTAAAGCTGATTTATATTAATTAATTAATTAAATCCTTCTTAGTCAAGTCTTTCATATTTCATTATGATTAGGATTAATTAGGAAGAACTTTCCTTATAGGATTTTCATCTTTTGGTGGCTATTTAAAGAGGCAATTTGATGTATTAAGAAATGGTCATATTATTAATAAAATTTGAGTGTTTGCTTTATTGTGAGAGCCTTCTCTTTGTTCTTTATTCAAGAACTAAATTTGATATCTTCCAAGTAACTTGTAGTGCCACTTTGATTCCAATCAACAAGTTTGGTTGGGGTTGGGTTCTTTACTTGATTCAAGAAGGTTTTGTGGTTTTCTTTTTCCTTATTGATTTAGAGTTTTCGATACTCTTCACCAATGTTCATATTATCTGGCATTAGAGTCAATCCTTAATCTCATCCAAGTCCATGTCGAGTGCCATGTGTCATTGGTGGAACGATAGCCGTGTTGAACAGTAATGGTAGCAGGATGGGCCACTGTGTTGAGGGTATCATGCGATTGGGTAGGGAGAATGTCACGCCAAGCACTCTAAGAAAGACTAGGCAAGGTACATTATTCCCTACATTGGATAGACAAAAGGATGATTTTGGATCTTATAAGAATGGGTGTTACACACCTTAATAGGAATGTATTTTAGAGAGAGAGTAATGGCCCCATGACAAAATAGTATCAGAGCTAACCCTTGATCTCATTTAATTCCAAGTCTAGTGCCACATGTCATTGATGGAATGACAGTCATTAGTGGAACCATAGTCGTAGGTAGGATAGGCCACTGTGAAGAGGGCGTCTTGAGATTTGGTGGGGGAGAATGTCAGACTAAGCACTTTAATGAAGAGTAGGCAGGGTGCATTAATCCCATATTGGATAGACAAAAGATGGTCTTGGAGCTTATAAACATGGGCGCTACACCTTGATAGGCATGGCTTTTGGGGAGGTTCATTGAAACTTTTCCTAACACAATCAAATATAAGAAAGGAAAGGAAAATGTTGTGGTTGATGCATTATCTAGTAGGTATACGCTATTGACTTCTTTGCATACTAAATTGCTTGGTTTTGAGTTCATTAAGGGTTTTTATGATAGTAATGTTGATTTTGTACAAATGTGGCTTGCATATTCTAAGTGTATATATGGTGATTTTTATGGACATGATGGATTTTTTGTTTAAGAAAGCTAAACTTTGGGTACCTAAATATTCTATGCATGAATTATTTGTTTAGGAGACCTATGAAGGCGAGTTAATGGAACATTTCGGTATTAAAAAGACCTTCAATATTGATGAAAACCAAGGATCCAATGTGCAAACAGTTACTAAAGACCCTTTGCTTATTCCAAATGCTCCAATTACAAGGTCAAGGGCTAAGAAGATGGAGGAAGCACTTAATGGACTGATTCAAGATATATACACCAAACAAGTTATTTTGGACCAAAAGAGAAGCCTTGAAGATGGAACATGCAACCCAAATATTATTAATGTGGTCCAAGTACTTTATGGGTATATATTAGATTCAGTTGGGTTATAAATGGGCTGATTAGCCCACTAAGGCTGGGTAGTATGAATTTTGGGCTAATGGGCACAAAAAGACTTGTTTTCACTTCTTTTGTTAGGTTTAGACCTAGGACACATAAATATGCATCTTATGTATTCAAAAACATCTTTTGACATCTTTTTATTAGAACTGTGAGAAAGTTCTCCTGGGTTCTTCATTGAACTGTAGAACTTATCAAGATTAATTCAATATTGTGATGTTCAAATCTAATTTATCACTCCACCTTCTCATATGCTCTGGAGTGTGGCAATGATATCCTTGTTTTTATTCTTTTTTTGTGTTTATTGTGACCTGACTTAGCTCTCTTGGATGTGGAATCTATCTTGCTTATTGTGGCTATCTAGATTTAGTATGGGGTTTGTATCAATTGGTATCAGAGCTTTGGCCTCTAAATCAAGTTAGATTCATTCTTTTGTTATTATCTATTTAAAAAACAAATCTATAGATTTGTGTTCTTGTTCGTTTGTGTCTTTTCATTTTCGTGTTGTTAGATCTTCATTTTTTAGTCAAATTCATTTTTCTGGGTAGATTTTACATATTTCTTTGCTTGTTCATTTGTGTCTTTTTGATATCCTCTTGTGAGATCTTCATTTTCTAGTCAAATTCATTTTTGGTTCTTATTCATTTGTGTCTTTTCATTTTCCTCCTATTAGATCTTCATTTTCTAGTTAGATTCATTTTTTTGGGCAGATTTTATAGATTTGTGTTCTTGTTCATTTGTATCTTTTCGTTTTCCTCTTGTTAGATCTTCATTTGATGGTCATAATTAGTTTTCTGGGCAAATTTTGCTGATTTGTATTCTTGTTCATTTTTTTCTTTTTGTTTTGCTCTTATTAGACCTTCACTTTCTAGTCAGATTCATTTTTTTGGGCAAATTTTTCAGAGTTGTATACTTGTTCATTTGTCTTTTTTCCTCTTAATAGATCTTCATTTTCTAGTCAGATTCATTTTTTTGGTAAATTTTGTAGATTTTTTGTTCTTGTTCATTTGTGTCTTTTTTTTTTCCTCTTATTAGATCTTCGTTTTCTGGTCAGATTCATTTTTCTGGACAGATTTTGCATATTTGTGTTCTTGTTCGTTTGTGTCTTTTTGTTTTTCTCTTATTAGATCTTCATTTTCTAGTCAGATTCATTTTTCTGGGTGGATTTTGGAGTTGTGTCCTTTGTTGTTTATCACTCTTCATCTCCCTAAGTGTCTATTTGTGCTCTAACTCTTTTAGATCTCTAATTGTTTTATTCAAGCATCTATTTGTTTTGTTGGCTAATTTTTTGCTGCTAGATTTTAGATCATACGAATTTTCTAGGTAATTGAGATTGTGCATATTCTTACTCAAGTAATTATATTCTGATTTGTAGAAAAAGAAAAAGAACAAGGAAGAAAGGTGAAAATCAAAATCTGGTTAGCCTTGATAAAAAGCTGGACTCTTGAAAACTAATCAAATTAATTTTCTACGTTTCTTGTTTCAAACACATCCAAATTTGATTCATTTGTTCCTTGAGCACAATAGTCAATATCTTACAAAGTGAACACCTATTGTTGGATTATCATTCCTCTTTGTTTTCTGAGCTTATCAATCATTCTAAATCTGCATATTTGTTACATTCTCCCAAGTTTGTCGCTTAAGATTAATTTTTCTTGGTTAGTTCTTTAAAGAGTCTAAAGAGTGAGTTTGAGTGGTAAAAGGTAAGAGGGTGAGCTCATTATAACAAAAGCCATTTAAAAGTGTAAACACAAGTGTTGAGTGATACTAATTTGAGAGAAACACATGAGGAGGTGATGGTGAGGTATCTTTTCTGATTTTTCTTACAAATTTACAACATGCCATCCAAGGATAAGGGTGATCTTAGTGAAGGAGACAATAGTGACAACTTCATACCCAAAGCAATGCAATAACAATTTGAGCACATTACTAAGATGAATATTCCATCATTTCAAGGGAAGAAATGATCCTAAACCCTATTTAGAGTAGGAAAAGAAAGTGGAGTTGGCCTTTGGTTGTCCTAACTATTCTGAAGAGAAGAAAGTTAAGCTTCCAGCTGTTGAATTCACTGACTACGCAATTATTTGGTAGGATTAGATTGTTTCAGCTAGAAGAAGAAATCGTGAGAGTTCTATTCGTACATGGGAAGAAATGAAGACTATGATGAGGAAGAGATTCATTCCCAATCATTAGTATAGGGATATCAAAAGTTGCAAGGACTCACTCAAGATAGCAAAAGTGTTGAGGACTACAATAAAAAAAATGGAGATTGCCATGATTATAGCAAATGTTGAGGAGGATAGAGAGGAAACTAGGGCACATGATTTTTACATGGGCTTCATATTCTTAAATCCTTCCATATTTACTAGTCCTCTCTCTTCCTCCTACCTACTGGGGTTATTAAAGAGGTAGAAAGAAAGGTTTAAAATTTTCTTTGGTCTGGTACCTCCTCCCTAGCCACCATTCCAAAGTTAAATGGGAGGAAATTGCCAACTGAAATATGAGGGTAGCCAAGGTATCAAACTCCTAAAGCCTTGGAACGAAGTCCTACTAGCTAGGAGAATTTGGATCCTTTTTTCTGATGTTGAAGCCCTCTAGGTTCAGTGGGTCCATAGGGTCATTATGCAACATAAAAGCTTCTAGTGTTACTCCTCATCTTATAAGGACTTATGGAGCTAGAAAAATATCTTGAAAGCCAAAGACACCTTTCTCTAGAAATTAAAATTTCAAATTGGGAATGGTGATGATATGTTCCTTTGGTCAGACCTGTGGCACCCTACTGGCATTCTTTGTATCACATTCCCCAATTGGATGATTTATCCATAATAATAACTTGAGCTGGCCATCTTCTAATTCCTATGAGCTATTGGAACTTCAGCAGATCCCCATCCCCTACCTCCCCAATAACCTCTGTAATATTATTTGGGATGGTAGAACTAAAATCTTCTCCAATAAATAAAGAGGCCTACTATTTTCTAATCCCTCCCTCTGGTTCCCTTTCTTGGACACAACTGACGTGGTCTACTTATATTCTTCCCAAGCATAGGTTTAATCTTTGGTTAGCCTTTAAATGTAAAATTTTAACCTTAGACCGTTAGCTATACATTTTCCTCTACTCTCTGGTCTAAGCTCCTCCACCTGTGCTACCTTTCCTGGAATCCTGGCTCACTTCTCTCAACTGGGCATTAGATCCAGAGTTCACTAAAAACAAATCTTCAGATTCTACCCTTTTTAGAATAGTCCTCTCCTCTTGTATTGTGGAAAGAGAGGAACAACAAAATCTTCAAAGATCAACAAAGTAGTGTTCAAAGCCTGTTTATTTCCACCTTTCAACTTGTTAGGGAGAATTTTCTCTCTTTTCACCCTACACCTCCTAGATTCAATAACAATGATATCAAGATCAATTGGAACCTTTAATTTTCTCACGATTTTGTGTTTTAGGTCTTATATTTTTTTCCTTTTCAGGTATATTTGCATAGGCATGTCTTTCCCAAAGAGTAGCCTTACTAAATGGATTTACTCCCATAGAAGTGCTTCCAAAAAACGTCCACTGCCTACCAGAAGTGAACCAATTCAGATTTGTGATTCGGATGACTCTGATCAAGATGATCTTGCTTCTACCTCCTCTTGACCTCTGCCACCTATTACCTTTGGCCAATTGTTTGAGCCACCTCCTAGAAGCAACTCCCCAGTTTAAGCTCCTATGACCTTTGGCTCTTGCAATAGAAAGACAATCCAAAAGGAGGCCCCTAAGCCCAATCAAAAAAGAGCCAATATTCCCATCTACTAATCTGTCAAGGAAAAGGCGAAGTTGATAGCCACAAGATCTAAAGAACTTGTGAAGGATATAGAGATTGGCTTTTATGGACCTTTAGCTGCCTTTGAAAATTTTGGCAATTGCCTTGTGCTGTGCAAATTTGGTCTTGGCCCTGCTCATGCTACTAGTATCTAGTTAGTGCTTTTTGCTACTTTAGGGCTTCTGCTTGTTTTGTTGTAGCTATCTTGTTTTATTGGACGTTGTTTCTCCTTTCCCCCTCTTTATTATTTCTAGTCTTACTTGTGGTTCTTCTTTGCTTTCAGCTTCTATGCTCTTCATTTGTACAGACCTTTTTCATTTTTAATTTAATTTTATTTTTATCCAAAAAAAAGACATAGCTGATGTGGTTGACCTACAACATTATGTAGAGCTTAACGACATGGTTTTATGGCCATGAAGTTGGAGAAGCCACTTAAAAGGAAGGGTTCCATGCAAGTTGGGCAAAATTCACGTGTTATTTCCCCTTGGAAATGAAATTGGAGTAAAAAGGAGGAGAAATCAGACTATAATTCCAAGAGTGATAACAAGCCTAAATTTGAGTCTTCCAAGAGTAGGGATGTGAGCTTTAGCAAGGAGAAAGGCAATTCTGACTTCCAAACTAGAAATAGAGATATTAAGTGTTTTAAATGTTTGGGCATGGTGAATATCGCATCACAGAGTCCAAATTGATGTACCATCATCTTGATGGGAAATGAAGACATTGAGTCTAAGAGTGAACTTAATGAGGAATTACCACCAAATGATGTTGAGAGTGATGGAAAACAATATCCAGTGGAGGGATAGGCCTTAGTCACAAGGTGAGCATTGCATGATGCTTTTTTGTTTCAAGAGAACAGACTATGTGTGCCTATGTCTTCTTTGAGGGAGTTGATTGTGAGGGAAGCTCATAATGGTGGTTTGATGGGTCATTTTGGTGTAAGGAAAACTCTGGATGTCTTACATGAACATTTTTTAATCCACAAATGAAGCATGATGGTGAGCAAATTTGTGAGAAGTACATCAATTGTAAACAAGAACAGTCTGAGGTCTTACCTCATGCTTTGTACACCCTTTTACCCATACCTATCGAACCATGGGTTGATATCTCTATAGATTTTGTATTGGGACAACCTAGGTCAAGACAGGGTAGGGATTTGGTATTTGTTGTTATTGATAGGTTTTCCAAGATGGCACATTTAATTGCTTGCCATAAAATTGATGATGCCAACAATGTTGCTAATTTGTTCTTTAAGTAGTTCATTTGCATGGTATGCCGAGAAGCATAGTTTCCGATCATGATGCAAAGTTCTTGAGCTACTTCTAAAAGATGTTGTGGGGTAAGTTAGGAACCAAACTTCTCTTTTTAACTACTTATCATCCACAAACTGATGGGCAAACTAAGGTCGTAAACAAAACTTTATCTACTTTGTTGCGTTCTATTATTCAAAAGAATTTGAAGAATTAGGAAGAGAGTATTTGCCACATGTTGAGTTTGTTTACAATCAAAGTGTGCATTATGCTACTAATCTTTCACCTTTTGAGGTTGTTTATGGCTTTAATCCATTAACTCCTTTGGATTTGTCACCTTTGCCAATTGATGAGAGAGCTAGCTTCAATGGCAAAAAGAAGGCTGAAATGGTGAAACAAATGCTTGCAAAGGTAAGGTAGCAAATTAAGAAGTGAACTGAACAATATGCTACTCAAGCAAACAAAGGGCACAAGAAAGTTGTGTTTGAACTAGGAGACTAGGTTTGGGTGCACATGCGCAAGGAGAGGTTTCTAACTCAAAGTAATACCAAGTTTCATCTTCACAGAGATGGTCCATTTCAAGTTGTTGCAAGAATTAATGATATTGCCTACAAATGAGATCTCCCAAGTAAGTACAATGTTAGTGCTACATTCAATGTTTCAGACCTTTCTCCCTTTCACGCGGGTGAAGATTTAATGACGGATCATTTTGACGAATGAGGGAATTGTGCAGACTATTACTAAAGACCTTTTTGGTGATCAGAAACAAGGAACCAATGTGCAAAAAATTACTAAAGACCCTTTAGACATTCCAAATGGTCCAATTACAAGGTCGATCGCTAAGAAGATAAAGGAAGCACTTAATAGGTTGATTCATCTACACCAAAAAAATTATTTTAAGCCAAAAGAGAAGCCTTGAAGATGGAAAATGCAGCCCAAGTGTTATTAATGTGGTCCAAGTACTTAGTGGGCCTATATTCAATTGGGTCATAAATGGGCTGATTAACCCACTAAGGCTAGATAGTATGAATTTTGTGCTAATGGGCATAGCAAACAGACTTGTTTTCACTTCTTTTGTTAGGTTTAGACCTAGGGCATATAAATATGCATGTTATGTATTCAAAAACATCTTTTGACATCTTTTTATGAGAATTGTGAGAAAATTATCTTGGGTTATTGAACCGCAGAACTTATCAAGATTAATTCAATCTTGTGGCATTCAAATCTGACTTATCACTCCCTCTTCTCATCTATTCTTGAGTGTGGCGTCCATATCCTTCTTTTTATTCTTTTTTTTGTATTTATTGTGACCTGATTTAGCTTTTTTAGAGGTAGAATCTGTCTGGTTTATATGGCTGTCCACAATTAGTCCTTTTGGGATTTGCATAACATATTACATGAGCATTTTTATTGGCCTAACATGAAACATGATGTGTAATCTGTATTTAACAATTGCATTGCATGCAAACAAGCTAAGTGAAAAGCAATGCCTCATGGTTGATACACTCCTTTACCTTTGCCTAATCAACCATGAGTTGATATATCTATGGATTTTGTATTGGGACTACCTAGATTTTGAAGTGGTACGATTGGTGATAGATTTAGTGCAATGTTACATTTTATTGCATATTCTAAAACTAATGATGCAACACATATTACTGATTTGTTCTTTAAGGAGATAGTGTGCTTGCATGGTTTGCCTACAACAATTGTGAGCGACAGGGATGTTAAAATTTTTAGTCATTTTTTTGTGTAATTTGTGGAGGAAATTAGATACCAAGATGTTATTTTCTACTATTGTATATCTTCAAACAGATGGTCAAACTGAGGTAGTTAATAGGACACTTACTATATTTTTGCTTGCTATCTTTCAAAAGAATTTAAAATAATGGGAAAAAAGTTTACCACATGTTGAGTTTGCATATAATAGGACTGTGCATTCTACTACATCCAATTCACCTGTGTATGGTTTTAATCATTTGACTCCTTTAGATGTTTTGCCTTTGCCTAAATGATGTGCTAATTTGGGTGGAATGAAAAATGAAATTTTTTTAGGGATTTACATGCGAAGATTTGTGCTAACATAAAGAAAAAGAATTAGCTATATGCAAGGCAAGCTAACACGACACCCATGAAAGTTATCTTTGAACCTGGAGATTGGGTTTAGGTTTGGGTTCGTATGGGTAAAGATAGATTTGCTACCTAAAGGTAATCAAAATTTCAACTTAGAGAAGATAAACCTTTCCAAGTGTTTGAGCGAATAGAAGAAAATGCCTAGAAGCTCGATTTTACCTAGTCATTATGGCAATGTTAATGTTACCTTTAATGTTGCTGACTTATCTTTATTTGATGTAGGTGATTCCAGCACGAATCCTATTAAGGAGGGAGGGAATGATGAAGATTTACTTGCATTAACATTTTTTGATCTGTTACAAGGCATTGGGGATCCTATGACAAAGCTAAGGGCATGAAGGGGGTCTTGTAAGAATTAATCAAGGGCATTCAAGACAATGAGGTTGTTTCAAAAGATTCTAAAGCATTGCCAAGATTAATTACTTATCTTAAAGTTCAAGAAGATGGACAAAGCCTGACATATGAAAATAATGTTTAGAGCCTAATATGAAAGGATGATCTGCGTACTTGTTTTTAAAAAACCTAACCTACATATTTACCTTTTAAAAAGGCTAAAGACATGAGCTTTGAGGAAATTTTCGAATTTTGAATTTTATCCATTAATTGTTATTAGTTTTAAAGTTATTTTTGGAAGGATTTTAAATTTAAAGCTGATTTGTGTCCATTAATTAGTCAAGTCTTTCCTATTTAGTTATAATTAGGATTAATTAGGAAGAAATTTCCTTATAGGATTTTCATCTTTTGGAGACTATTTAAAGAGGCAATCTAATGTATTATGGAATGATCATATTATTGATAAAATTTGAGTGTTTTCTTTATTATGAGAGCCTTCTCGTCATTCTTTATTCAAGAACTAAATCTGATATTTTCAAGGTAAATTTTAGTGTTCTACTTATAACTTTGGTTCCAATTAACATGTTTGGTTGGTGTTGGGTTCTTTACTTGATTCAAGATAGGTTTTGGGGTTTTCCTTTTTCTTGTTGATTTTGGGTCTTCGGTGCTCTTCACTAAGGTCATATCACCCACTCTCCACCTTCAAACACTTCTTTATCCTTACTTGAAGATGACGAGTTTCAAGCGTTGGACATGTTTTAGAACCTACAAGAAAACATTAGTTAAAAAAAACAAGTCTCTCCCTCACGTTTTTCCTCTCTAAACCACTTATAACTCACCTCCTAATATCCTTACTCTAGGAGTTCCTTGCAATCTAAACTTTGCTCTCAATTAAAACAGGTTCCTATCACCCTTTCAATTAACACTCCCAAGAAAAAGTAATAAGGAAGCCAAATGCAAGATCAGTAATAAAGAAGCCAAATTGATGTGAGAAAAATTAAGAAAATGCAATAAGGAAGCCAAAGAAAACAAGATCCATAAATTAGACTTTTGGAGACTCTAGGAACCTCCCACAACTTTAACCCTAACAAATAGAATACAATTGATGTGTTTTACCAAATAAAGAATGTGGTTGACGTGTTTAGATCATAAAAAGGTGCAATTAACATGTTTGGATCAAATAAGGAAGTAAATTGACTTGTTTAGATCATAAAAGGATGCACCAAACATGATTAGAATGGAAAAGGATGTAATTGAAGTGTTTAGATCATAATAAGATGCGAAAAAATGTTTTTAGAATGTAAAAAGATGTGATTGATATGTTTGATCATAAAAGGATGTAAAAAACACTTGTTTAGAATGTAAATGGATGTAATTGAAGTGTGTAAGAAAGAATAACACAGATTTGAATGAGTTTAAACAAGTTCTGTTGTGCATAAATATCAATAACTTTGATAAGATATGTTTCTTTTTCTATCTCTTTATCTTCTTTTCTTTTTCTTTTTGAACTTTTTAACTCTTTTTTTTTAATTTTTGAACAACAAGAAACTTAAAGAAAACCATAATCAAGAAGCAACATTCAAAGTGAATTGCTAGATTCAATTAGATTTAAAAGTTCAATAAGAATGCAAAAGATCAAATCAAACTCAATTCTTTGAATGTACAACAAGAATCAACTAAGAGCATGATTGGATATATACAACACAAGAACTGAAAAGAAATATACAAAAAACACAAGAAAAAGATGGAATAACCAAAAAAAGAAAGGTAAACTTAAAGACTCAAGAAAACATATTCAAGATTCCAAGAAAGAATCAAGAAAACTCAAGAACTTTAAAGGGACATGAATGTAAATAAAAAGAACACATGTTAATTCAAACCTTTGCAATAGAAGATGCCTCTAATACTGAAATATGATAAGCTCTACACCTCAGATTGGATGAAGCACAAATCATAAATCTAGGATCCTAGGATCATTTAATATTGTGCAGAATTGAATTAATGACTTAGAAGATATTTTTGCCATACCAATAGAATTTAGGAAGGATTGGGGGTGATAAAGAATGGGTTTGATCTTCACAAGTATTTGCTTGAATGAAAACCTAGTCTTTAAAGAACACTATAGAAGGGTTGCCAACACCTTATTCTTCTTTCCGTCTTTACCCTTTTCCCCTCTGTGCTGCCAAAACTAGTCCACAGGTTGTTTAGTGAGCCCCTAACCCTATGGATTCTCTCTTATGTGTCCTCATGGCCCAAGGCCCTCTTCCCCCTACCTCGCCTCCCATCTCTCCCTTTAGATATTCTCCTCTTCCTACTTTTGAATATGTCCTTATCCCTGTAGTCCCAGCTTCCTCTTCTCCTATAGTCCCCCTAAACCCCATCCCCAACACCAATCCTACAGTATCTTTGATGTCTTCCCCCGCCATTTCTAAAATGCATGTCCCCCTCTCATCTCCACTTACCCCTCTCCTTGGGTCCTCTCTAGTAGGCCTTCCTCCTTTTATGGTTTTCCCTAGTTGGGCACTCCTTGGATCATCCATTCCACGGAGCTAGGCCTTTAGGTTAGTTGGGGTCCTTGGCCAACCCCCCATGAAGTAGCTCTCAAGGCTTCTAAGATATCAGTGCCTAGAGGGCCATCTAAATCTTGGTCAGCCATTGTTGATGATGGAGCATCTACCTTTGATCCCACCACCTATTAAAGGGGAATCCATTAGAGTGGAGTCATCATTTGAGATGGCAAATAAAGGTTCAGAGCGGCTTAGCTATTGTCTATTATTGTTCTTTTTGGATAGGCATCTGGCCTTTCTAGTGGTCTAGAGAGTAGTGGAGGTTGTGTGGAAGGGTTTTGGCATTTCTTGTTTAAATTTTCCTCAGTGGCTCACTTAGAATTGGTTTTTGACCAAGTACTTAGCATATTCAAGGTTGTCTACTTTTCCTTAAGCGTTGGAAGTTGGGCCCTAAGAGACTGGTAATTAAATCTTGAAAGCGCCTATCTGGATACATAAGGTCTCGATGGAGTATTGGTCAAAGGTGGACCTAAGCCAACTCATTCACATGGACTCTACCACTACTACCATTTCCCGTGTCAACTTTGCCTGCATCTATGTGGAGGTAGGTATCACCAAGGAGCTACTTGATTCATTTTAACTTGCTATTTATGATTCTTAGGGTGTCAAATTTAGAAAACTATTTGGATCTCCTATGATTAGAGACCTAATCAACAATCTCAAGCAAGTAAAGGAGAATGGCATCCTACAGGACAACACTTTCAAATAAGGTTCTATATGGAGCTAATATACTTTACTTAGCCAGTTGAGTAGCCTGCTCAACAAGTTGAAGAGCCTGCTCAAGTAGCTGACACCCTTCATTCAGCATTGGAGGCAACTATTTAACCTCAAGATTCCTGTAAACCTAGAGTTAGGAATCAGGCCATGGATTCTTGCTTAGCTAATGCTCTCGAACCCTCCCCAGGCCCAGCTGCCACAGTGGGGGATAATCCTCCACCTTTAGTTGATCTTTCCTTCCCTCCCCCTCCTTCTTGAAAACTAGATTTACATCTCTAGCTTAGCAAGCCCTTCTTAGGGAGTCTTCAGCTGATAGTAGCTCTAAGCCCCTCCCTTTTGTTCTACCAACTGCTTCTGAGCCTCTTCAGGTTCCTAAACCCTCTGAAATAGATGGTAACTCCTTAACCTAATCTTCTCATTCTTCTAATTTTGATGAGTTTGAAAACTAAATTGATTAGGTCTTTCTATCAACAAAAAGATAGAAAAATAGGTTCAAGAAGAAAGACAAAGGGAAAAATAATATTTCCTCCCTCCTTGAACTCCTTGCATGAAATTTGTATTTTGGAATATTCAAGGCATCAATTGCCCTAATAAAGTCCAAGGACCTAAAAATTTCAACTGTGATTCTAATCCTATTTTTGTCCATGTCCTTGAGTCCAAAATTAGGTCTCTAAAGGGGTTCAGTCTCTTATTCATTCTATTTGCTTTGGGTTGTCGTATGTCTATAACCTCGGTCTGGGGAAGTATGCTCATATTATTTATTTTTGGAACCCTACCTTTGTCTTCTGCTAGCTTATTAGCTCCACTGACAATTTGCTTCATCTTAAAGTCTATGTGTTGGGATTCCTCTTGAGTTTCTCCTTTCCTGTGTATATGGTAACAATGATGTTCTAAGTCATTCTCACATTTGGAAAGAGCTTAACTTTATTCATAAGCACAATTTGTGGGTAGTAGTAAGGGACTTTAATTTTATTATTTCCTTTAGTGTATCTACCAATCTACCCTTTCCAATTCTAGAGGCATATTTCACCTACGTGAATTCCTTTTCTCATGCAACTTGAGTGACCTTCACTATTTAGGTTTCCTATTTACTTGTTCTAAAATGTAAGATGTGCCTTCTTTTTTATCTAAAAACTTTAAAGGCTTCTTGTAAATCCTGATTGGTTATCTGCTATGCCATACGCCTCTGTCTACTTTAAAGCCCCTGAAATTTTAGACCATTGTCCTATTTCTCTCTTCCTTCCTAGTGCCCCTAAAACCTCCTCCCCTTCTAATTCTTCAAATTTCTAACCCAAATTCAATCCTTTTTACCTTGAATCTAGTATACTTGGAAAACCCTGGTCTATAGGAAACCTATGTAAAGGATTATTACAAAGCTCAAAATTGTCAAGTCTTCTCTTAAGAGATTGAATAGGAAGGAAGTTAGAGATGTTGACCTTAGAGTCTAAGAAACTAAAGACAAGTTGCTAGCTATTCAAAATTCTTTCCTATCCTTTGCCCCTTCTCCTAATGAGAAAACTACTGAATCTCTAGCCTTGAAAACTCATCTGTCTGCTTTAGCCTATCAAGAATCCCTTCACTGTCAGAAATCTAGAGTTTCCTAGTTGAAAGAAGGAGACAAAAATACCGAATTCTTCCATAACTCTCTCCTTTAGAGATGTAATAGAAATACCATCTCCTCTCTTATAAACCCCAATTTCTCTCCTGCCTATGATTATAAAGAAATTAAGCTTTTGATATATAACTACTTTAAGGATTCTATAAGGATTGATCAATCTTTTCAGTCCAGGTTTAACATCCTAAGTAGTACCATCAAATGTAGACTATCTTAGCAAGTAGTAGCTTCTCTCTTTTTTTTTATAATAAAGAAAATTAAATTGAAAGGCATAAGAAGAGGCATTGGTACAAAGAAAAGCAAGAAAGTGAAGAAACAAAAAAAACCCAAAGGAACAAGCTACTAAAGCTGGAGAACAAAGTCTAACCACTAGAACTTAAACTAGATAGCCAAAACAAAAGCTTAGTATCCTAAGACATGACACAAAAGTAGGCATTATGGATCCCATCTATTTAAGGATAACGGGTCTACCAAACTTGTCAAAGGAGGTTAAAGGTTTAAAGATTCCCTTCCCCAGGTCTTTTGTTTGCTGCAGTTTGACTTGAGCTCTCAAATTTTCCTTTTCCCTAATTGACCTATAGATGGGAGTTTTATTTTTCTTCTTTTGAGGCTTTGTTTCCATCATTTTGCATATTTTTCTTTTATGAGAGTTGGAAATTTGGCTATCCTGATGAATAGAGCTACTGGTATGATGGCTTAAGACTTGAGAATTTACTTATTCATAAAAGCAACTATCCACCAAAGCGGAGTTATGCATTGCTTCTGACTTCCTTGTGCGTTGACCAATCTGGACGTAGCATAACCTTGCACATCTTCATCAGAATCTTTTGAGTCATGGATTTGTATAGGTTCATTTCTGGTGGGAAGTGGCTCTTCTTGGAAGCTCTCCTTCAAGAATATAGTCTTTGTAGAAGTAACTCCCTCCAAGTTTGGATGAAATCTACATGAGCACCTGAGAACATAAAGCTAGATAAGAACCTGTAACACATAATTGTTAGCTTCTTATAAGTTTCAGTTGAGTTTGACATCGCTGTTTATAAAACTTGTTAGT
>JAOXYD010204952.1:0-21310 GCA_028565735.1 Pinacopodium congolense
TGACCTTAGAATAAGATTGTAAAGGTTCCTCTTGACCTTAAAACAAGATTGGATTGGAATCTTGATGACCCTTACAAATAAGAGTGTAAAGGTTCCTAATGGCCTTATAATCAAGATTGTTGTAAAGGTTCCTCTTGGCCTTATAATCAAGATTATTGTAAGGGTTACTCTTCACCCAATTAAAGTAAAATTAGTTTGTTAGTGAATTTCGAACAAGAAGTTAGAAAGAAGATATAGTCTATCTTTGGGGTAGGTGAACCTCTTTAAATTGTAGTGTTCATCTCTTCCCTATCTCTTTATATTTGTGCTCTTGTTTTTGCTTTATTATTCCTTGAATTTAATTGACATTGGCTTAAGCATAATCTTCCCATAAAAGGTGAATTTTGGTTAGAAAATTTATATATTTAAAATGGGCTAAAGGTTTTTATATCGTTTTATTTTGCAAATTTTTTTAAAACACTCAATTCACCCCATATCTTAGATGCCATAGGGCTTAAAATTAATATTTTTTTATGTTACTTTAAGGAAATTTATACTTGGATGAACTTCACTCAACTCTTGAAGTGCTGCTAACTTTTTCTCTTTTCTATTTTTTAGTACTTTACATGTGTTTAGTGACCTATTTGCATAATATTTAATGTTTAAGTCCATTTCGTATAGTTTTTCATGTGAACATGAAATGGGATGTTTAGAATAAAGTGTGAAAAAATAAAAGAAAAAAGAGAAAAGAAAAAAAGAAAAAAAGAAAAAGAGTTATTGCTTGAGGAAAAGCAATAGTTCAATTATGGGGGTATTTGACAAGGTTGAATTATCTCAAGTTTTTATATGCATTTCAATGTAAATTCATCCTTATTTTCGTGATTGAATTCCTAAATTGTATTTGTTTTAAGTTTATAGGTAGGTTTGGTCTTTAAGACACCAATTATGGCTAAAAGGGACAAGTTTATAGCAACTTGGAATGAAAAATGAAGATGTAGTTACTCGAGACTCGGCATTCAGTCAACTAAATTAGAAGGAATTTAAGCTAGACATAGCAGACTTAGTCCTTTTCCTAAATTTAGAAATTGTCTTTCTCGGGTAAGTTTAAATGACTTGAACTTTTAGGCCAGCTTCCTCACTTGGTTTGATAAGTAAAGTGGCTCACATTTACTCAATAGGAAGCTCGATAGGGCATTGGTGAATGATAAGTGGATGGAAAAACTTTAGGCTAGTAAAGTTGTCTTTAATTAGCCTCTCATGCCAAATTATAATTCTATTAAAGTTTATAACAACTTAATTACTTCTCCAAGACATGCTCCTTTAGATTCTTTAATCACCTTACCATATTTGTGGAGTTTAATGGAATCATTGAGTCTTGCATAAAGGAGAAAATTCAAGGATATGAGTAATATAAATTGACTAAGATGCTTGATCTAGTCAATAGAAAATAAAGAGGTTTGTTAGGAGACATAATTTTGTGGATAGGAAATCTATCTAGCAAAGCTAAAGAGGAGTTAAACCACTACCAAACTATGCTTGATCTCAATTCTTTGGATACTAATCTAAAGGTAAAGAAGACACAATTTCTAAGCTCTTGTACCACTTTTTTGGACTCTCATTTCTTTGTACTAAGGCAGAAAGCTAGAACCTTATGATTAAAGGAAGGGGATTACAATTCAACATACTTTTACCAATTCATTCTTAGGAGGAGGAATAGGAACAATATTGTCTAGGTTATTGACTTAAATGGCCAGATTATTAAAGATCATGATGATCTTAAAAAGGAGGCAGAAAGCTACTTTCAAAGTATTCTTAGAAGGCAGCATATGAGGTATAATAGTACTACGACTTTAACCTGTCTAGTGCAGACCTAGATACACTCATTAAGGAGGCGAGTTTTGAAGAAATTGAGTAGGCTATGAGACACTTGAACCCTAATAAATCCCTTGGATTTAATGGATTCAATGCCTTTTCTTCCAATCCTCTTGAAATATGATAAGTAAGCAAACTATCAAAGTTGTATAAGAGTTTTTTTTCATACGTACAAATTATTAAAGGAGATTAACAAGACCTTTATATGTCTTGTTCCTAAATGTCCTAACCATAGGCCTATTTCATGCTACAACATCACGTATAATATCACATCTAAAATCCTTGCCAATAGGCTAAAAGGTGTGTTAGAACAACTTATCAATCCTACACATGCAATTTTCATTTAAGGTAGGAATATTAGGGACACCAACATTTTAGCTTAAAAGCTATTTAAGTACTATAGAAGGAGGAGGGCTACTAAGAATTGTGCTTTTAAAATTTATTTTCACAAGGTATATGTCACAGTGTGATCGTCATTTATTCAAGAGATGTTGGCTGCCTTAGGATTTCCCTCATAATTTATCAATTAGATGATGTAATGCCTTACAACTACTTCTTATGTTGTGTTAATGAATGGAGAACATTCTTTATGCTTTCAAGGAAGGAGGGGATTGAGACAAGAAGACCCATTATCCCCTTACTTGTTCACCTTATGTATTGAAACATTGGCCTAGATAATTTAATATAAAATTAATCAAAGGGTAGATTTGATTATCATAATAAGTGTAAAAAATTCATTTGTTCAACCCTAGTTTTGTAAATGATCTAATGCTCTTTTGCAAGGCTCATGAAGGCTCTGTTATGCTACTAATGGAGTCCCTAAATACTTATGTTAGCTTCCCAAGTTTGGCAATGGATCCAACCAAGTGTCAAGTCATTGCATCTAATAGGACAAGGGTCATGTGAATGAGCTAAAACATATAGCAAGTTTTGTAAGTTGTTCTATCCCTATTCAGTATCTTGGGTTACCACTCATCTTTTCTAAACCTGATAAAGAGATTGTAAGATGATTTTGTAAAGAATTTAAATATGAATTGGTTGTTGGTGTAATAGACATTTATCCTTGGTTGGAAGAGTTCATCTAGTTATCTCCATACTTTCCAATATGCATGTATATTGATCTTCCAATCTTATTTTTCCTAAGTAACTCATTAAGGCCTTTGATAGGATTTTGAGGAACTATCTTTGGACTAGGGATGTGTCTAAAAATGCTATCAAAAAGGTAAAATGGTCAGAAGTTTTCTTAATAAAAGATCTTGGAGGTTTAAGTTATCCATTCATTAGTCCTTCTTCCAAGGTGAGCATGGCTAAACAACTTTATAGATTGCATAAGAACAAAGAGTCGCTAAGGGTGAAATGGATGCATGCATAATTCATAAAGGACTTGAATATATGGAATATCAATCTCAAAAGACCATGTTCTTAGAGTATTAAGCAAATATTAAGGGCGAGAGACAAGGCAAGGGTTGCCATAATCCATAAGGTTGGTAATGGTGAGAATAATTTTTATTTTAAATTAGACCAATTCAAGTTCTTCAATCTTACATCCTAAGCTTAATATGTTTATAAACATTCTACCTTTAAGTTAAAAGGTTTTCAAGAATATTAAAGGAACTAATTGTGTGCCCAGCTCATCAAAGGTGAATGTGATGTAGTTTATGCTTCCTGGCTACCATATGGATCCATCAAGGGAGGACATAGTGACTTGGAAGGTGAAATCCTCTAGCTCATTTTGTATGAATTCCTACAAAACCTTATTAGATATGTGGGGGATAAGGTAGGATGGTACAAATTGGCTTGGTGTAGATTTTGGGTCCCTAAGGTAGCATGCATACTTTGGATAGCCATAAGACTAAGGATGATGCTCTTTAGTTGAAATAAAGGGTATGCTAATAAGGGTCAAATTTATTGAGTTTTTTATGGATATTTGATATGTTTTGATCTTTAATCACGTGCTTAATGTTAGATTTATGTTTTATAATTTTTAATTTGTAAATAGTTGATCAAATGAAGATTATAGCAAAATTGTTGAAGAAATGCTATAATTTGGACCATCAACATTGGTATGGAGTGATCTTTATTGTTCGTCCATAGACTCGCATTGAATCATTCAAAAATAGATTATCAATGGCAATTAAACTGCCTTTCAAAGGCGTTGTTATTCTTTGAGTCAACCCACCGTTGTATGTATAGAAAAGTAAATTAGTTAGTAAATCTCCACAATTTTGACTTAAGTATCTTATAATTAATGCCTTTGTTTGAGAAGGACCAAGTGGGCTATCCTAAAGCTTAGAAAGAGGGGGTGGGGGGAAATATGGAGACATGCCATAACAAGAGGGAGATCAGATATGAGAGTTCTAAGTTTTTCTCTAGCTTCGAAATTGAGAGTTCTTAGTGTTCAAACACTTGAAAATTCAAATTTTAGTTGTTTTATGTTTGTCAAATATTAGATTTTTATGACAAGACATTGATTTAAGCTTGGAAATCATCTAGGAGGTTTCTCTAACTTAGTTTATTTATGTTATCCTTCTATTTTCATGATTACTCAAGAAGTTTTGATTAAACTTTCATCTTTTTATGTTCTTTGAATTTCATGAATTTTTACTGTTGATTTATAGTTGTGTTGGAGTTTAGATCAACTTGAAGAAGTTGTGGGTCATTAAATAGTTGTTCTCATATGTTTGTAACTTTTAAAACTCATTATTTAGCTCATGTATTGAGTTTAATCAAAGTATGTTGGTTAAAATAGTTGTTTTGTTTACTTTGATGATCATGTGTGGCTGGTTTGTTTTCCAGCTAAGGATTGGTGTGCAAATGAATTAAATGAGATTTTATACATAATTAAGGGACTGATTTTTGTTTATTTAAGGACTAAATTGTCCGATTTTGAGTTGGTCAATTAAAAAAATATTAAAAGATGATCTAAGACATGAGAAATCAATTTAGGTTATTGGAAAAATCAATAAGTAATGGTAATCAATCATTTCATGACCAAACCTTGATTATTTGTAAGAATTTAAGTTTCAAGAAGTTAAATCCTTGATCTTAAGGCCTATTAACTTAATTTGATGCATGAAAATTTTTTTAATTAGGATTTATAGAGAAATGGAATAGTTTTAATTGTAGCTTTGTCTTAAAATTATGAAGAGACTCTAATTCAGCCCTTGAAAATGTGAATTGCTTAATTAATTCATTGAAAACCTGATCCTTAGCTAATTTCAACAATTTAGTAATTTTTGTTAATTTTTAAAGAAATTTAGAAGTCATTTTATATTGTTTAAAGAAAGTTAAGTTAATTTAGTATTTTCTACTTAATTAATTAATCATTTTAAATTTTCTAGATAATTGTAAGCTAGTTGACTTAATAATTATAGAATATGCCTATTGAACCAACACTTGGGATCTTGAAAACACTTCATTATAGTGCTTGTTTAATAGGTTCACTTGCCTATACAATGTTTAAATTCACAGTAAAAATTGTTTAAAATCTTAAGTCACTCAACAACCAACAACAATAAGTTATTGGGACCATTACTGGAGATAGAGCTATAATATTAGGAAAATTTTATGTCAGTTACTCTATGACTTTATATATTATCTTCCTATTTTTGTGAATTTTCGTACATTTATTTTGTTATTGTCAATTTTAAGTGTTTTATTGCTTTATGGTTATCTTTTTTAGTTAGTATTTTATTTTAGTTAGTTTTTTTCTTTTAGTTTGTATGCATTCTAAAGGCTAAAATCCCAAGCATTTACACTTCAATTTGAAGCTTGAGTGTATATTTCATAGGAAAAAGATAGAATCGCAAGTTACCACCTCTGATCCTTTAGAAATAGAAACATCTAGTGACACTGAATTTGAATATATAAAAATGGACCTCTAGGAACATGTAGTCGTTAGACCGTAGGTGCACTTGCCTTTTGTAACGTTGGTTTTCACTTAATATCATTTTAGCTTTCAAAATAAAATCAGTTTAAAGAATTCCTATTTTTGTTCAATTCAACCAATGAACAACAATAGCCATGGCATAGCTGATTGCTTCCTGATAGAAAATAGTGTAGTGGAATAAGACAACTTCATGGGTTAATGAATAGGTAATCATCTATACTTCAACACTTATAATCTGGGATATAAAAACCACCTGAATTTTTCTTAAAACATTAATAATGTAGATCAAAACTTGAGACCATAAGGCCTACCAGGTTTTCAGCAGGATAAACTTGGATCCTTAGAGAACAAGATGGACAAATTGTTGAAGTCTTGGGTTTCAAGTTTGCAAGTCAAGTAGAAAGCCAAAAAAGGATGAAGGCTAAGTTTGCTTAAATAATGAAAAAACCATGCTTCATCCATCTGCAATTTAGAAGTTCAAGTTGGAAAACTTACAAATGTCCTTTTATCTTGAAGTATAGGGAGCCTTTCAAGTAACATAAAGGTGAATCCAAGAGAACAACTGAAGGCCATTAAAGTTATAATTGGGAAAGAACCAGAGGAGCCAAGCAAAAAGGGAGAGAATGCCAAAAGGGAGAGCCAAGAGAAAAAGAAATGTTAAGAGAAAATGGAAGAAAAGAAAGAAGAGATGGAGGAAGAGAAACCCTATATACCACTACCACCATATAAGCCAAAGATTCCCTATCCATGAAGTCTCAACAAAATCAAATGGATGCACAATTTTCCAAATTCTAGGAAAAGTTGAAAAGGCTCCAAATCAATTTTTAATTTGTGAAAGCATTATAAAGTATGCCCAAGTACGCCAAGTTTTTAAAGGATGTCCTATTCAACAAAGGCACTTAGGAAGACAACCAAATGATGACCTTGAAAAAAAGTTGTAACTCTCTCATTACCAGCCACATCCTCCCAAAACTGCAAAATCCATAGAGTTTTCCTGTCCCTTTTGTAGCTAGTAATCTTAAATTATCTAATTGTTTATATGACTTGGGTGGAAGTATTAATCTCATGCCTTTGTCAATTTCAGGAAATTGGAGCTACGAGACATGAAGCCAACATCCATGCTTATATAATTGGTAGATCAGTCAATTAAGAATTCAATTGGTATGAAGGAAGAGGTACCTATTAAAGTTTATATATTCATTATTTTTCCATATTTTATAGTTCTAGATTTTAAGGAAGATAGAAATTGTCCACTAATTCTTGGTCGATCATTCATAACTACTAGAAGAGCTTTAGTAGATGAACATGAAAGGAACTTGGTCCTTAGTATTGGTGATGAGCAGGTGAAATTTAATATGATCAAGACATTAAAGAATCCAAAGCAAGCCATTGCTTATATGAAGATAAATGTAATTGATGCGTGTGCGAAGGAACTAAGGACAAATCATGATGAAAAAGTGGATGTGAAAGATGATGGTGTTTAGAGGGGGTAATTGAGTGAGAAGCCAAATCGGGAACCTTTAGGAAAAACAAATGCCACAATTCCATTATCCTTTGTGAAATCACCCACACTTAAGTTAAAATCCTTACTTCCACACTTGGGATATGCCTTCTTAGGAGAGGGAAAAAACTCTCTATTACTAGTCCTAAAACCATGACTTTAAAATAAGAGGAAAGGGTAGTTTAAATGAGAATGAGGAGGATTAGAACAAGGTTGACGTTGATTTCTAATAAATTCAAATCTCAATAGAGAGGACCATTTAAAATTGTTCAATTTTATAAGTAGCAGGCTCTCGAGTCAAGGGGGATTGGGCATTATGACAAAATATAACATGGATAATTTTCACAAAAAGAAAGGGAAGTAATCTACTTCCTTTCTCTTGTTTCTTAAAGCCAAATAAGTAGGGTCAAGCTAATGACCCTAAATTAGCATGTTATATTCTTAATTAGATTTTCTTAAACTCGTGTGATTATTTGAATGTTTTCTTTCAATCTTTAAGTTATTTTATATTGTTACCTTTTAGGATTTATTGTTATTAACAATTTGCAAACAAGCTCAGTGTTTATCTTGTTGATTATAGGTTCAGTAGATGGAATAGGTTGATATCTTCTTTTTCCAAAGTCTTTGGGTTCAAAGGAATGAAATAAACTCTCTCAAGTCATTCTCACGAATGGATTTCAATTTTTAAATGAGTTTTGTTCTCCTTTCCTCTTTTGAACTTAGTGCATGTTATTTGTTTTCATCCTCCAAATTGAGAATAATGTAGGGTTAAGTGTAGGTGTTGGGGGGGTGAAGAAGAACATGATCACATTTTTCATTTATTCACACACAAAATTTATTTTAAGTCCAATAATAATTACTTGAATTTCTCGCCTTTGAATTATTGAAATTGAGAGTTGATTGGTAATTAGGGTATTTCAATTGAATTGATGTTTTTTATTTTGTGATCATTAAACAATTATTTAATTATTCTAACCCAAATTTAACTCCAATTTTTTCTTCTTTTATTTTACGTGATTGCACGTGTTTTGGTGCCCTTAGTGTACAATATCAAGTTTTTAATGTTGTTACTTGTGGATGGTCATGTGACTTTTGAGCAGTTTGTAAGTTAAAGAATGAAATATTTATATGTGCTTGAATAAAATGAGCAAAAACATTCACTCTGTTGGCATAAAAGGTTGAATTTTATAAGTAGATGTGATAGCCATTTGTGATTGTAAGCTAGCTAAGTAATTATAAGTGTTCTCGATAAAATATTCACCTTCATGTCAAAAGGCAAGATGACATTGCAAATAAGCCAAAAGGTAACTTAGTTGAGTAACCGGAGGATATTCATCATAACATGTTTGCTCTAGCATCAAAAGATACAGTGAACCCTTTAAAATTTGCTCTAATTTGAACTTAAGTTGTGCTTTATTATTATTGATATATACTTGCATGATGATCCATATGAAGCAATTTAGATGCTTAACATTATACATTCAATGGTACCTATTTACTAACAATGTTATTGTGTGTGATAACAAGTTTTTTTCATGAAAGAATTGTGATATATAAGTTAAATCAAAATAATTTATTGATATTTGTTTTTACTCAATTATCTTACAACTCTTGATTGATTTTTTTTTTTTTGTAGATGTTTTGTTCATTGCTTGAGGACAAGCAACTGTTCAATTGTCGAGGTATTTTATAGCACCTTAATTATTCATCTACTAGACATAATTCATAATGATTATCTTAGGCTTGAGAGGTAATCCCATATGATTAAGGTGGACATTTAAGTAATTCTTAAATAAGATGTTACTTAAGTTGTTGTGCATGATTGTTCACGTCATTCAAAATCTTTTTGGTCCTTTTGAGGCACTTTTGGAGCTAAAATAGGTGTCAAATGAATTTGAGCACTTTGATCCTTATGTGATGAACTTCCATACCAATTTTCAAGGTCATATGACAAGCCATTAAGAATTCATCAAGAGAAGAACATGAGAAGCTCAATCAAGCAAAAAATTTGGTATAGGAAAATTTAGTGATGCATTATTTGCACTTATCAAGAATATTATGTGAGGAACTTACATATCAAATTTCATAACCATTAGAGGTTTGTAGGAGAAGTTACAGCGAAAGAGCAAGAAGAGTTGAAAGACGAAAAGGCTACCAAAAAGGAGAAGAATATGCAGAACGAATCTCCAGATCACTAGAGTGACAGAGAGTTACAAGCTTCCCAGGTTGCTATAGTGACTAAGTCACTATAACAACTTACCAAAGCTCTAGAAATTATGGGATGACGTGTTTAGTGAGACTTTAATGTTATTTTAGACTAAGGAGCTATAGGAAAACCATAAGATCCATGATTATAAATCTAAGGAATATCTAAGATAGAAAAATAACAAGTTTTGAAGGGGAAAAAAAAAGGAACTCAAGATCAAGGTGGACGAATAAAGATTCAAGAAGTTGTCTAGAATTTACATTAAAGGGGCTTCTGCCTACATCCATTGTTTAATCTTTTCCATTGCTCTCCTTTCTATGTTAAATCTGAATAGTTGTTTTTTGAACATGATTATGAATTGCTAGATCTAAGTTATGGTTTATTCTTGAAGTTTTTGTCCAATTTTTATCTTATTGATTTATTCCATGATTTTTTATGCTAAGCTTATAATCATTTCAAATTAAGAGATTATTTTAACTTATCCAAATTAAGGTGTGTAACGAGATTTGATAGCCTAATGAACCTATAAGTGATTGAAGAGAGATCTTAATTACATCTTAATTGTCCTTAAGAATGCTTCAAATTCAATTGCATATTTTATAGTAGTGTTGTGAATTGAGAGGTTGTGATATAGCTTATAAGTGTTTTAATTGGGATTAATTTATTAGATCTTGAGAGAGGCTAATCAAATTATTGGATATCTAGGATAAAAAACAATTAATTTAATAACATAAAAGAAAGATAAACAAGGATAGAATAATCCCTTAGTCTCCTTCATTGAGTAACTTAATTACTTTGCTTTTTCTACGACTAATTTATTGAATTTGTTAATTTAGTTTAATTTTTAGTTTCTATAATTTTCGTTTACCTTAAACAAAGTGCAATTTAGATTGTTAAGTGTCTATATTCAATCCTCGTAGGATCAATATCTGTTATATTATAAATTACGACTCATATACTTATAGTATAGTGAAAACTAGCAAACAAACAATGATTTATACATCCATGCAAAATGAAATTAGTCAAGGGTTTAAAGTTAATAAGTGCTTTTGAATTAATTAACATGTCATAACCCTTCATTAACAAAAAAATTTGTTGTCACACATATTCACGCTATTAGTAATGATCAGCCCTTAAACACAATATCAACCATCTAATTTGTTTCCTATAAATCATCATGCAAGGTTGGTCAATGATGTTTTAAAGCACATAAAACACAATTTAAATTACACTTTGGAGCAATTATTGGGATTCACCTTGTATTTTGATGTAAAGGCAAACACCTTGTTATGAATGTTCATTAGTTGCTTATCTCAGTTATCCTTTTTGACTTGTTTACAATGTCATCTAGCCTTTTTATAAGAAGATGAATATTTTATCGTGAACATCCCCAATTAATCAACTAGATCACATTCGTAAATGGCTACTAGATCTACTCATGAACTCCATTCCTTTAAAAGGTATAAAGCTAGTGGAATTAAAATTTTTCTTGCTTTATCATATGCATTTTTATTCAATTTTCAACGAATATTACTCATCCTACTCCCAATTCATAAAACAAATTATATGAAATCTCCATCGATACATGATGTCATACAAAAACGACACCATAACATATGTAACTAACTTAAAATGAAAAGAAGAAGAAGGAAAAAATTAGGGTCAGATATCATTCCATAATTGATCAATACTTAATTAAATCAAAAGCATCAATGTAAATAAAATACTACAATTAATAATAAACTCCTAATTTCAATCAATATAAGATGATACATATGATTTACTCCTATTGATCTCATTATAATTCAAATGTGTTAATAGTTGATAAAAACATTTCATGTTCATATTCCCCCCACACTTAAGCCAAATTGTCCTTAACTTGGAGGATAATGCAAAGAAAGCATAAGAAAAGTAAAGGGTAGGAGAACAAGACTCCATTAAATATTGAAGTCCATTCTTAAAGAATGGAATTTGTGACTTGTCCATTCCATATGATTAGAGGTTTATAAAGTCCTATTATCCAAGTTTAATGTTAATACCACTAGAATAAAATGAAAGAACAAGCTTTTCCTAAAAGGTTGGAATAAGATAGGACAACAAAAAAATAGAGAATAATAAAATAATAAAGTGAAATTCTACAAATGAAAATGGTTAGATTTCCTCCCAATAAGTGATTATTTAATGTCATTAGCTTGATGGCCTCATTGGAGTCTAACACTCATATGGACTATGAAGATTATAGGCATTAACCGCTTCAGTGTTGAAATCCCCCCCTTTATATAATTTAAACCTATGTATATTGACCTTGAAAGTTCCCTTCTCTAAATATGAAATCTTTATAGCATTATAAGGAAAAACTTTATTAACAAATAAAAGCCTGAACCATCAAGACTTGAGCTTTCTTGAAAATAGTTAAAGTTGGAAATATTTTAAGCCTTGAACTAAATAAAATGGATTTATCTATCAGTTTAAATTCTTTTCCCATTTCTTTGCTTTTTCATTACAGAGCATAGAGTTCTTGTAGCCTTCTTGGTACCCTTCATCAAGTTCATTTGATTGGAGTAGATGATTGTGACTTGGACGGCCAAGATTATAATTAATAAGCCTAATAGCCTAATGTGCTTTGTATTTAAGCTCAATCAGTAAGTACCAAGATTGACTGTAAACTATCCTATAGGGTGTAGTGCCAATTGGAGTTTTATAGACTATTCAAATAGTCTATAACTCATTATCTAATTTTATACACCAATATTTCCTAAAACTTTGAATAGATTTTTCTAGTATCCTTTTTAATTCCTTATTGATTAGGGCTTATTTCATGTGATTTGCCTTGATATTTTGATGTAAATTCACCCCTATTTTAATGTTAAAATTTTTTATTTATGTCTTGAAATGTTTAATTTGCATATTAACATCAAATTGAAGTGAAAATCCAAGAAATTACGAATATGGGAGTTAAATCAGGAGCAAAACGTTGGTCTTTAGGAACCCTATGTTTAACCATTCCAAGACCACGTTTAAGTTAGCATTTAGAGTAACAAGATGATAGTAAACGACGTCGTTTAACTCCTCTTCAAGCATTATTTATCTATCTGTCGAGCTTTTTCTATTTGAATCCCTATTTCTATTGGTTACAACTTTATCCAACTTGTAGCCGACATATAAAAGGAGGTAGTGAACTCAAATTCGCACAACTCTAGATTTAAGCTTCAAAATCTCAAATTTAGCTTATGGTATTTATTTTTCATTCTCTAGTTAGGATTTTCTTCTATTCTTCTTTACCAGACCTTGTATTTGTTATTTTTGAAGTTGTTTTAAGGGTTCTAAGGAGTTCATTTATGTGTTTGAAGATTATCTAACAGTTAGATCCTCATTTGGTGTTTTCTAAACAGTTAATCAATTGTTTCTTATTCCTTTGTTTATATATATTCAAGAACATGTGCTTTTATATTTAATCTAATTTTTCTTACATATATATATATATAATGTTTTAATCTGACTCTATTTTAAGTTCTTAAAGCTTGTCTTGACTTGATCACTTAAAATGAGATGTTAAATGAAGAAAGAATTGAGAAATTTATTTTACTCATTAAAAAAATCAGTAAACAAACATGATTTTAATTAATTAATGACTAAGCTTTGATTAATCATAAGGAACTAATCTTGAATATAGATATAGGTTTAGAACCTCTTGAACTTTAAGCATAATCCCTATGTGACTAACTTCAATTTAGGGCAATTAGAGATATGGAATTAACTTAACCATAATAGTTTTTTGATTGAATAAAGGCCCTAGATTAGATATTCCAATCCATTTCATAACTCAATTAAGTCATTTAAAGCTTCAGCCTTAGCTAGTTAGTTAATTTGGTATCCTTAAATTAATTTTTAATCCCTTGTAATGTTCAAAAGCTTTTAGGTTAGCTTAGTTTTTTTTCAGTTAATTTAGTTAGCTTTAATTTAGTCATAATATTCCCCATAGGTTCGACATTCTAGAGTCATAAAAATATTCTAATCTAACACTTATTGATTGGTAGACTTACCTTATTTATTAGTTTTGAAATCATTTTAAGAAAATGTGTTTGAAATAGTTGATAATTAATTGAAGATAAAATTCGTATAAAACCAAATACAAAGACTTATTTGTCAATTCTAACTACCCATTAGTTTGGGGTGATATGGGGTAGTTACTCTATATGTTAGAATAAATAACTTGGGCACTTTTTTAAATTGTTGCTTGCAAAACCAAATACCCCTATCATTTATGATGGTTCTAGGTGCCCCAAATAGGGTAAACAACTTCCTAAGGAATTTCACGCCATCTATAGCATCATTAATAGACAATTATTCGACTTTTGTCCATTTAAACACATAATCCACAATCATTATGATGTATCTATTACCAAATAACATTGGAAATGGACCTATAAAATCAATTCCCTAAGCATCAAATTTCTCAAAAACATTAATGTTATTTTGGTACATGTCATCATAGTAAGAAAGATTACCTACTCATTGGCTTCTATCACATGTATGCATATATTGTTTCTATCTTCAAACATTATGGGCCAATAAAAACCTGATTCCAAAACCTTGTTGCCAATGCTATTAGCATGATGACGCACATCAACGGGTCCTTAATTATAGTTCTTTATGATCTCTTCCATTGTTGGATAATCTACACATATTCTAATTGTATAGTTTGCACAAACTTGAAACAAGTACAAGTCCTCCCATAGGTATTGCTTCAAATTAGTAAAGAACTTCTTCTTTTACTGAAATATCATTTCTTGTGGTAATACTTGATCTACTAGATAATTAACAAAATATGCAAACAAAGGTGTGGCCACATACCTAGTAATGATTACAAAAAGGTGCTATTCAAGGGACTTATCACTAATATCCTCTCGCTTTAGTGTCTCTACATGATGATTCTTAATACAAGAAAGATGGTTCATAGCCAAGTCCTCTACTACTTGTATCTAATTTCCCAATCAAATTCTTATAGCAACAACATCCATCTTATTAGTCTTGGTTTAGCATCATTTTTATTTAATATGTATCTAAGGGATAATTAAGATTAATTAGTATCTGAGAGCCAAATGATCTGTGAACATGATAACTTTGGGCATCAAAAGTTATGATCTAAATTTATCAAAGGCAAAAACAATGACAAGAAACTATTTTTCAATAGTGGTGTAATTTTCTTATGCATCTATCAATGTTTTGCTTGCGTAATAGATTGGTTAGAAGTGTTTGTCCCTATACTATCGAAGCACTACTTTGACTATATATTCACTAGCATCGCACTTAAGTTTAAAAGGTAACACTAATTCATATGTAACCATGACTGGGGAGTTAATCAATTTATGCTTCAAAACATTAGATGCATTAAACACTCATCATCAAAATGAAAGGTCACATATTTTTATAATAACCTAGTAGGATGCATAACTATCTTAGGAAAGTCCTTAATGAACTTTCTGTAAAATCCTATATGATTAAGAAAGCTTCTAATTTCCCTTACCAAAGTTGGTAGAGGTAACTTATCAATTATCTCAAATTTTGCCTTATCCAATTTAATGCTCTTAACAAAGATTTTATATCGTAAAACTATGCTTTTTAACCATAAATGGGTCTTCATCTAATTAAGTACATGATTTGATTATTTATATCTTTTAAGCACTTTGGCTAAATACATAAATCAAATTATTCCTAAAAAATTGAAAAATCATCCATAAATACCTCTATAATATCCTCCACTAAGTCATCAAAAATAGCTAACACGCACCTTTGAAATGTACTAGGAGAATTTCACAATTTGAATGATATTCTTCTCTATGCAAATGTACCGTGTGTGAAGTCATCTTCTCTTGATCCTCTCAGGTTAAAAGGATCTAAAAGTAGCCTAAACATCCATCTAAGAAGCAGTAGTTTGCATGATTGGAGAGCCTCTTTAACATTTCATCAATGAAAGGCAATAAGAAGTAGTCCTTGCATGTTGAATCCATGGGAAATTTCTATGACTTTTAAGGCATAAATTATATCAATTAAGAACCCTTTTAGCTAAATTTTAGATTTATGATGATCTTAGAGTTTATTAATTATAACTAGAGCAAAATGGAGCAAAAGGAGCAAGAGGGTGCATTATAAAAGATCAAAGGTGGTTTCTAGAATTGGTCAACATTGCTGTTGCTCTTTGGATAACTACCATTGAAGCCAAAAATAGAGAGATCACTGATGAATGTTTAACAACACCATTATTCAGATGTTTAACCACTGTTCAAGTCACAAAAATAGAAAATATCTGCAATATTAATGGGACGAATTGACATTTATGATCCCATTTATCCCTAAATAGCAAGGAACACTTACAATAACCTTTAGGACTACATAAACACTTATTTTTGTCACTTTTCAAGAGATAGAAATTCTTTAAAGGTTTTCTCTTATTTTATTCTCCATCTTTCATTGACTTGTAATTTAGACTTGAGGGACCATTCAAATGATAAAAACATCCAAAAATGTTTAAGGAGTGATCATCTCTTTATTCATTTTTTGTTGTTTTTCATTTTTTTCATTTTTATTGACTCCATTACTTTATTTCATTAAATGAATATGCACAATATTTCCTTTTTGGGTTTCATTAATAAATATGTGGGTGTAAATTATTTACGCTAAGTTTGTAAAAGTAAATGGATTATGAATAGATTAGTTGGATGATTTTTACCTTGATTGAGTGCTTATTTCATCTATCTTAACTTGATCACCTAAGTTAGAGTTTTTGGTAATTGAAAATCCATGATTATTTATTTTTAATTATTGGAAAATCAATAGGGTAACATACTTGAGTCTAAAAGTAGACTAACTTTTGAGACTTGTGTGAGGATTCCTAAATTTAATAAACTTAAATTTAGGCTTCTTGCAAATCATGCCTTTTATTCCAAGTTATTTATGAATTAAAAGGATAATTTGAGTTTAAAAGAGAAAACGTATTTCCATAGGCATTGGTTATATCATATTTTAGTGAAATAGGTCCTAAATCATTCCACCACCATAAGTGATTAGCACATTAAAATCCGAAGCCTTAGTTAGTTTTAACATTTGAAAAGTCCTGTTCGTATTTCAATGATAGATTGTTTTTTTAGTATTTCATCAATTATTTAGTTTTAAGTTATTGTTAACCACCATCTTAAATATTAAACATCATATGACTTGATATTTGCATATTGCTCCCTATGGAATACGATATTTAGTTTAGTAACTATTTCATATTACTTGTTGATAAGGTGCGCCTACCTTTTATTGATATTAGTTTTTATTATTTAAATGTAAATCATAGATAGACTACCAAAAAATTTTAGCACAATTGTTGGGGTCCTAATTGTGAGAAAATAGGAATAGAAGGATGCTGATTATTTCAAAATTATTTCTTACTTCGTCTACTTATTTAATCACTTTAGTTGGTTATTAATTTTTTTTGTTTTACATACTTTAGTTTCAATTTTTAGTTTTTTTCTTAGCTATGTTTTAGTTTCTTTTTAATTTATTTGTGCACACTCGTGGCCAAAAGCCTAAGAGTTAAATACTTGAATTTGAGATTAAGAAAACTTCTCGCAGGTTACTTAAGGATGCTAGGTTAGTTTAAAGTTAAAAGGAAGAAGAAGAAGAGATCTGAGAGGAATAGTTTGAGGTTGAAACACACCTTGTAAACATGGATTGATATGAGAAAGATATCATACACCATTATAAGGAAGGACGGGAGTTGATGATAATAGATCTTATTATAAAAAATAAAAAAAAACTCATTTCCAATAATGAGAGGCCAAGGGTTAATGTAATTAACTTTGAGATATCCCATGGCACCATCTCTATGGTCAAGGAATCTTAACTCAAAGGATTACCTTTGGAAGACCCCAACACCCATTTGGAGACATTTATAGATATGTGTAACTTGTTAAAGTATAATCGTATGTTAAAAGATGTAGTTAAGCTGATATTGTTTCCATTCTCTCTTATGTATAAGGTAAGAGCATCTTTGGCCACGTTATAGCAAAAGTCTAACCCTACATGGGATTAGTTGAAGAAGATATTTGTGGTTAAGTTCTTTCCCTCTATTAATATGGCTAAGATGAAGATGGATATCACTTCCTTTACATGGTATAAGAAAGAAAATATTTATGAGGCATAAAAGAGCTTCCTAGATATGTTGGCATGTGTCTTAATCATAAGTTCTACACATAGTAATAGCTTCTTAGTATATTTCACATAGGAGTTAGACCACTGAAAAGAAATACCATTGCTATAGTTGCATACGGAATTTAATGAGAAAGATTCTATATCAGGCCTATAGATTTATAGAGGAGATGGACATTAATATTTTTTCGTATTTTACAGAGATGCATTCAAGAAAGCCTACTGGTGCTCATGTAGTGGATAATTTAATGGCATTGTCAGATTAGGTAAAGGTAGTGACAAAGAGGATGGATAGCCTTATGTATTGTATAAAGGGAGGTGCAAGTCCATCTATGAAGAGTTTTATTAGTAGTGAGCATCACGATGAAGATTCACATTCATCATCTGATTGTCATATAAACTCATTCGTATAAGGGAAAGAAGAGGCTTACTATATAGGGAATTACAATAGACAAGGGGATTATTACTTCAACACATACAACCTAAGCTAGAGGAATAATCTAAACTTCACTTAGAATAACAATCAGATGGCACAACCATAACCTTCTAGTGTTTAGAGAGCATTATCTTAAGGGTTTAAGGCTTCCACTTCCATGCAGCTATAGAAATCTAACCTCGAGAAACTGATGACCAATATATCTCATCTACTAACATTAGGATGCAAATTATGGAAGCTTCCATATGAAATCTATATATTAAAATGAGTTAGCTTATGAGTTTAATTAAGGAAAGGATTATGAGTTCATTGCATAGCACTACTGAGCCTAACCCAAGAGAGAATGCAAAGATAATCTCAATTATGGGCGGCAAATATTTAAAAGGGGCTAAGGAGATTAAGAAGGATGACAAAGCTTAGGAGAGTGAAGAAGAAACAAGAAAAGAGGAAAATGAGGAACAAAATGAAAAGGATGATTGCCTCAAGTTGTTTGTAAGACTTAGAATACCTTATCCTCAGTTGTTAAAAGGTAAGAAATTAAATAATTAATTTAGTAAATTCCTTAAAGATTTTAAGAAATTGCTTATTAACATTCCCTTTACTGAGACTTTAGCACATATGCCTTCTTATACTAAGTTCTTAAAGGAAAATTTATTCTTTAGGCTAAGGGAAAAAATTGAGTGAAAGTTTATCCTTAAGACTTGGAAAGGATTGTATCATTGAACATTGTACTCTTTTGTTAAATAGTGTAATAATCTACATAGTGGTATTACGAACTAGATGTAGGAGCAAGTGGACCACTCTGAACATGTATAAATATGGTGTATCACTCTTCCCTTTCGCATTACTTTTATGCACTTATCTTGTTTTATTTTAATTTGTGTCAATTGACTATTTTGGTAAATTGGTTTTATGTTTTGCCTTCTGTGTCTTGTTAATCTTTATTTATTTATTTAGATGAACTGTTTTAAATCCTAATTTAACCCTACCTTCTTAGGTTCCATATAGGCCTAACAATAAGTTTGTAAAAGGTATAGAAATGAGAGAAAATCCTTTATAAACTGCCAGTACAATCCTACCTGTCCCAAAAATTATTGGAAACCCTTCATAATGGTCTATCGACTTCTATACCTTTACCTAATAACTTATGTCCCAAAACTATCCCCTCGTGCACTATAAAGTGGCATTTCTCCTAATTAAGAACTCATTACAACTCCTCACACCCTTGAAGGACTCTATTTATGTTTTTCAATCAGTGCTCAAAAGAGTCTTAAAAAGTTGAGAGATTATTCATGAATACTTTTATTATGTCCTCAATCGTGTTCACAAATATGGCCATTATAAACCTTTGGAAAGCGGTTGGTGTATTGCAAAGGCCGAAAGGCATCCTCCGATAAGCAACTATGCAATAGGGGCATGTAAATGTAGTCTTCTTTTGATCTTCTGGATAAATGAAAATCTAACTACAATCTAAATATCCATCATGGAAACAATAACAAACATTTCCAACCACCATTTTGATCATTTGGTCCAAAAAAGGTAAAGGGAAATGATCATTCTTGGTTATTAAGTTAAGCTTACTATAATCAATGCAAACTCCCTAACTTGTGACCGTTCTACTAAAAATTAACTCACCTTTTTCATTCTTTGTTGCTTTATATCTCCTTTCTTTGGCAAACATTATATTAGACCCTCCCATTCATTATTTACAATTGGATAAATCATTCTAGCATATAAAAACTTCACCATATCAATTTTAACATCCTCGTTAATATTGGGGTTGGTTCTCCTTTAATGCTCCTTGACTTTCTTATATCCCTCTTCAAGATTAATCTTATGCATCACCACATTAAGACTTATTCCTTTAATGTCTGAAGTTTTCCATCCTATGGCTCTTATTCTCCTATTAATGGTATCTACCTCCTTCCTGTCCTGCTCCAAATTAAGCTAGTTTGAGATAAATATAGACAATGCATGATCCTCACCTAGGAAAGTATATCTAAAATGTGATGGTAAAGGTTTAACTCCATAGCAGGTGGCCACTTGATTGAAGGTTGAATGGGTGCTTCAATTCTCTCTAAGCTTTCCCGTTTTGTCTTCTCACCCAATTCCTCTTCTTACTCAATCTCTTCATCATCTCTTACATCCATGTCTTCGTCAAATAGCTCCTCTTGCTCCTTCATGAATTCATCAACTACATCTATCTTCATGCAACCACTCCTCTCTATTGGAATTTTCAATGATTTGCTCATACTAAATACCACTTGCTCATCACTAATTATAAGAACTATCTTTCCTTCATGTACGCCAACTATTGCTCTTTTGGTGTTTATAAATAGCCTCTTAAGGATTAATGAATTATTATGATCTTCCTCAAAATCTAACATAATAAAATATGCCAAGATGATGAACTTATCTACTTCAAAAAACACATCTTTTGCTACTCTAAATAGTTTCTTGATTGATTGATCCACTAACTAGATGAGCATAGAAGTTGACTTTATATCTTCTAGCCCTAATTTCTTGAAAATAGATAAAGGCATCAAATTAATGCTTACCCTAAGACACATAAACATTTAGAAAATTCATGATTGCCAACTACAAAAGGGATTGAAAAACTCCCTGTATCTTACAATTTTAAAGGCATGTGGTGGGTAATGATGGAGTTGCAACTCTCCATTAAAGACACCATTTGGTTCCTTAAAAAATGTGCATCCATTTGATTCTTCTCTGGCCTTTGTAAGAATAGAATTTTCAAGCATAGGTTGGTGGTGGCCTATAAGGATTTTCTTCACCTCCTTTTTCTCTTAGTCCCTTTACTTGTAGTGCCCTCTTCTAATTCCTTCATATTTCTAAGTTTTATAGCCTTTAGTTTCTCCATTGGATTAGGTTCCATGCTATTTAGGAGACTCCCCAGACTTCTTATTGACAATCAAATGGAATATTGTCCAACTTGAGTCTCTAAGATATGAATGGAAGAGGCATAGTTCTATAAAATTTGATTGAATTTAGCTTCCATCCTTTTTTTACCTTAATTTTGACTAGTGAATTTAGAGCTCAATTTGTTCATTTTTAACTCTAAGGATCGAAGTCTATCCTGATGAAAACTTGGTGGGCCTTATGATCTCATATGATTTTCTACATTATTAGTCCATGATAAGATTGAAATTTATTAAATTTTCATATACTTTTTAATGTCATTTCAATCTTATTTTATTGTTTAAATATTTA
>JAOXYD010204960.1:0-21310 GCA_028565735.1 Pinacopodium congolense
TGCCAAGTTCCTCAAATACATACTAAGTAAAAAGAGGATTTAAGAGGATAACTAGATAGTATCTCTAATAGAGAGCCCCTAGCGAACAAGTAATCAAGTGGAGTAATTTTCAGACTCCGAGTGTCGAACCCTTGGGGAAAAATATTGTATTTTTAAGTTAATTATCAGATTAATTAGATTAAAATTATCTTGGGACATCTAAATTAATTGATTAAAAGACGAAAAGATAAAATTAACAATTATCCTAGTTATGCTTCAAGCCATGCAATTTTGAATTGTAAAATGATTTATAAAATTACTGAAAATAGTAAACTTGTAAAAACCAGCTCTAGATAAGTGATTAATGAATTATATGAGCTTAAAAAAATTCAAAGGCAGATTATAGTTCTTTCACAAATTCAAGACAAAGCTATGGTTAAGACTTATGCCTTTTCTCCATTTAACTTAGTTTAAAATTTGCTTATGCTTTAAATCTAGCCAATGGGCTTTAATTTCAAGAAGGTGAATTTTGGACTTTTGATCTCATATCTCTAACTCTCATAAATAATCCATGTTTGGTTATGCAAAGATTGCTTTATGTTGTTTATTGAATTTTCCAACATCCTATGTAGATTTCTTGGATCCTATATTATCTTTCACTCTAATCTTAGTTGATCAAGTCAAAATCAGAACTTTAGGATTGTCAATAAACAAAATCAGACCTTATTACATGCATTCAAACTCTCCTAAAACATTAAAACACAAATCTAAGACTGTCAAATAGATTTAAGCACAAATACTCATCAAAGAATAGAAAACATGCATCTTAAGCCATATGCTTTGATAGATCTAGAAATATAACCTAAAATGAGTAGTTTAGAAGTTACAAAACATGTTTAGAAAGCTTTTGGACAAGTCTTGAACTTCTTAACTTGATCTAGAAATCAACACAACTTCGAAATTCTTAAGATCTAGCAAGAAAATGAAAGAACATTCAAGAATATACACATAAGAACATGAACTTTGATTAATAAAAAAAACAGGAGAATATCAGTAATGATATGAGTTAGAAAACTCCCTATAATGGTTTAGAAACTCATATATATGTCTCAGCAATGTTCTCCAACAAACAACAACTCAAAATACACTCTACAACTCGAATTATAAGATTTTGAAATCTAAACTATCTAAGAAAATGTAAGTAAGAAACAAGAGCTTCCCTATCTAGGAATTAGATATGAATATTGCAAGTTAGATCCGTGTTTTTTTGTTTTTCTTGGTTGTATGAAGACTATGGAGAATCCCCTATGTGCTAGGAGACAAAGGGGATAGGGTAGACACATGCTTCAGCCACAATTATAGAGATATGGAGTTGATATTGTTGACTGACCCTAACACAGCGGGCTATAGGTTGCTGTTATAGGTCAAATTCTATCTCTTAAACGGTGGGCTATTCATCCTTCAACAGTAGTCCAACAGGGTGCCATTAATGGATAGAATTAAGGAAATTTCTTCTCATTTTTGCTCCAATCTTCATCATCAATCTCCAACCTAAGAAATAAATGTAATAAGACATAAATTTAACAATTAAACACTGAATTAGGGGTCATAATTCAACAATTTAGCTATTAAAAATCTATCAATTTGTCCCTTAACAATTTTTAAGCTTAGGTGGAAATTTCTTCGATAAGATGGTTAAACACTTCTCATTCTACCTTACTATTGCATATTATTTAAGCCTTCTCTTGTTAGACAAAATCTATTTTTAAAGTTTAGCATATGACGGCATCTGTGTTATATCCTCAGCAAATGGAATGTTAATATGCAATTGCTTAAACATATCAAGAAATTTACCAAATTGCTTATCTAACTGTGTACCTTTTAACCTAAAAGGATAGGAGATCTGAGGTCTTATTGAATTGGTGATGGGATCATCAAATAACCTCGGATGGTCCTTCTTTACAGCTGGTGCTTCCTTTTCCTTCTTGCTGGCTTCTTGACTATCATCTGCTTCACTCTTCTCTACTTCATCATCCTTCTACTTCTTGTTAACATCTCCAAGTTGTTTACTAATCCTCAATGAAATTGCCTTGGTATGTTCTCTCGGGTTGGCCTCAATAGTTCTAGGAAATGAACCTTAAGGTCTTTCCTTCAATAAAATTACAATCTGACTCATCGGGTTTTCCAAGTTTTTTATAGAGGCTTATTGGTATTACAATGGAGCTGCAGACCTAGACATGTCTTTCAATTGGGCTTTTCAAGTGGATGAGGGGTTCTAAAGCCTAGAGGTGGCTATCTCTGAACACTAGATTATTGTGATTGTGCCTTCTGATCATTCCTCAAAGAGAATTTAGGATGATTCCTCCACCTAGGGTTGTAAGTGTTAAATTTAGATCCCCTCCCTCTCTATTGAAATTGCCCATAAAATGGGCCTCTTCTTATTCTAAAGCAAAAGGCCTCCCAACTTGTCACTTTGAAGATTAATGGGAATCTCAACCATAATGCTCGCATATAGCATAACTCTTCATTGATGAACTTTCCCCTCCTTTTACACTTCCCATCAAACTATCCAACTTCCTTGTCAAAACATCCATCTGAGCGAATAAAGCTATAGTATTGTGCACTACATGAACACTAGCAGGTCTTCTAGGATGCATGCCTATATGATATTGGAAACTACTTGTGGTAATCTCATCAATCAATTTGTAAGCTTGATTTGTTGTGTCTTTCTCATCAACCTACCACCAACTGCTGTATCAATGGTGCTTTTAGTCGGTGGGGTCACTCCTGCATTAAAGGTATTGACCTGTTGCCATATGGTAAACCCATGACTAGGGTATTGCGCCAACATATGTCGGAACCTCTCCCACACCTTATACAAACTCTCATTCTCATACTAGGTGAAAGAAATTATATCATTCTTCATCTTAGCAACCTTGGTAGGTGGGAAAAATTTGGCCATAAACAATTTCATCAACTCATCCTAAATGGTAATGGACCCTGACTGTAGAGAGGCTAACCAAGCTTTTGCTTTATCCCTAATTGAAAATGGGAATAATCGTAGTCTTACTGCATCATATGATACCCATATTTCTTAAACAAATCACAAATATCTAAAAAAATCTCCAAGTGAGTGTTCGGAGCCTCTAAAGACAATCCTCCAAACTGAGATGCCCTGACCATAGAAGTAATGCTATGGGGAATCTCAAAGTTTGCTATTGTAATCCTCAACCTCACAATGGGGTGTAGAGGTCTATTGTTATGCCCTATAGTAAGATCCATCATTGCCATCTCCCTTCCCCCTTCTGGATGCTACATAAGCTTTTCTTCAAATTGTGCCATCTTTACAAACTACTCTTCATCCTCAAGTTGTTCTTTTGTGACCTCTTCTTCTTCCTTCCTACTCTGAGCCAATTTTGCTTATTTTCTCAACCTGCAAATAGTTTTCTCAATTTCTGTATCTAGTGGCAAACCCTCGGGCTTTTGACCATGAGTGTGCATAAACAAAAGAACACAACTAAAGGAATACAATGGAAGGACTAAAACTATGAATAAAGAAAACTAAAGCAAAACAATCAGGCAATTAAAAAATCAATTGAAACAACTTAAATAAACAAATAAAATAGAAAACAAGAAATAACCTAAGATAATCAACACCATCTAACCTATTACTAAAAATTAAGATATCCCCGGCAATGGTGCCAAAACTTGTTGTTGGTCTAACTAAAAAATATAAATGAATGAAAAATCTCTCTTGGACCAAACAGAGGAGGCAAGCGTACATCATTGACAAGTAATATAAAACGGTGAAAACCGAGTATCATACCTAAAGGAAATCCAATATGCAAGCAAATTAACTCAAACGATGCAAAATTAACTCAGGAACACAAGATATGATTAATTGGTAATTAAAGTAATGTAAAAAAGATAAGTAAATATAAAAGAAGCAAAATGAACTAAATGCAACTAAACTTGACTCTAGAGATTAAAAATGATTAAGGCCTTGGACTTAATTTTGATTAGGTTTCCTAAATGAGAACTATAGATTGGTTTAGGACTTACCTCACTTAAACAAGTTACACCTAATGGTCATAAGCATCCCTTTTCTCTTTTAATCTCAATTAATCTACTTGGTCTATAAATTACTTGAAAAAAAAGACATTAAATACATAAGAGGCTTAAAATCAAGGATTTTAATCTTAGGTGTCCTCACATAATATCCTAAGGCTTGAAATACTTCTAAGTTCAAATGTTTTGGTTAATCAATTTTCTGGTAAAATAAATTCCAATGGTCATGAACCTTATTCACCTAAGGCCAACATCTAGTTAACCAAGTTAAATAAGGCTAAATAAGCATTCAGATAAGCAGAAATCAATTCCACATAACTTTCCATAATCCAGATCAATCCATAGTCTCAACCAAAAACACGTACACATACATGATTATCAATAGAACACAATAGATGGTCAAATCATGCATATCCATTAATTAATCAATAAACCAGAATCTTCATAAGCTATAATGAAAATACAGAAATCTAAAGCAAGATGATCACTCCCTTTAGAATTCTATAAGATTCTGTATTCACCATTCGGTCGATTGATTCTTCCTTACAATGTTCATTCTATCAGTCAGTTCTTTTATTCGGTCAACTAAAAAATTTCTTCCCATTTATTCAGTCAGCCAATGTCAATTCAATCAACCAATCTTCATTTGGTCGACTGATGCTCATGATTTGGTCGACCAACCTATATTCGATTGACCAATGCTGGCTATTCGGTAGACCGAACTCTAGTTGTTTGACCAACAAATATCTATGTTTTCTTTATGCTCCGTAACAAGCTCTAATTGAGTCCAAATGCCCACAACATGTTTCAAAACCAATATACACCCAAAATTAACAATAATAACTCTATATTAGTGTAATTCAACTACCAAATGGGTAAAAACATAATGAAATATGCATTATAAAATAATGCAAAATACCTATTAACACCTACATCTTTAACAAGATTAAAATGAAGAAAATAAGGAAAGTAAAGAATAGAAAAATTACAAAAAGAAAGCATTAAAATCAGCATGGGGTGAGTCAAAAGAATCCAAAAAATAAGAAATTGCAAACATGTGTTCCATAGCTCACAATGAGGTAAGTATTCCAAACTCAAATCTTTAAGTTAAAATCGAATATGCATATGAAGAATTGTTACACTTTGTAGGAGATTTGGCTATGAAAAAGAAGGCCTTGCATGATAAAAAGTTGGAATCCATGAAAACAATAAATGAGTATAAATTAGAAAATAATAATCTTAAAAAGTATTTAGATGCGATGACCAAAGATAATGATGTACTATTGAATGAAAATATGGCTTTAAAGTAAGAAGTGGAAACCCTTAAAGAATCACTATCAAAATTTACAAAAGGTAAAGAAAAACAAGAAGTCATGTGAAGTATTCAGAAGATGGGAAATGATAAACATGCCTTAGGCTATAGTAATGGAACCTCAACTAGTAGAATCGTTTTTGTAAAGGGAAATCATTTAGAAGATGAATGTCCTAATGTTATTCAAAATGCATCATCAACCCATCCTAGGCATAATGCATTCATGTATGCATGAAGATAAAAAAAATGTTCTCAACGTCGATTTAATGACACTAGAACCTTCACTCATATTACACAAAAATTTCATCAAAGGATCTTTATAAACCAAGGAACACATATAGATCTTTCACTCCTTTATTTTGCACTCATTGTGAAAGAAACAGACATGTCTGTTATATTTGCTATGATCATTTAAGAAATGTGAATGCAATTTCATTTCTTCGCAAAAGGTACAAAACTAAGACTCATAGACCCAAGTTGATATAGGTACCAAAAGTTTGCTAAATTTTTATTTTGTAGGTACCTTCGAAAATGAAAAGAAATTGCCATTATTGAACCAAGTAACGATATGGCGACAAACGTGTTAAGGGCACCTAATTATTAGTGAGATGTTTGTAAAGAAGTATTTGGATTTTTTATTATTATTTTAGATGAAAACTAATTGGTTTTGTAGGCCTTGATCTTTTGATTGATTGAATGCTTTGTTAAGTTAATCAAGTGTGGGTCAATTGACTGAATTTCTTATTCAATCATCCGACTGTTAGTCAATTGATTGAATGCTGTCAATCGACTATCAGTAAACTGATATAAGTGATCTGATCGACTGATTGAAAAAGTATTATGATATGTCAAACCTTCTCTTTTCTTTTTCCCCTCTCTCTCCTCTTTCTCCTAGCCGTCTCTCTTCGTACATCATCACCGCTTCTCCCAATCTTCCCTGATGAATTTCTAGAGTTTTTTAGCCTCCAAAGCACTAAAGTTTGGTTTCTAGAGGCTTGTATGACCTTCCTCCACCCTTTTATCCTCTGAAAAAACATTGAACCTGTCTCTCTTCCATATCTATTGCATCTCCTCTATGTTTTATCACCTCCTGCAAGCTTCAGGTGATGGCAAAGCTTCTTATCTACTCTTGGTAACCCTTTAAACAAAACCGCTCTCTTTTTTAGTTTCAATTATTCCTAGATTGCATCAATTTAGGACTTTTAGAACTTTAGGGTTTTGAAATTGGGATTTTTGGTTTGAATTGAGAGATTATCCTAAATTAGTTGTAGTTTTTTTTCATTTTGAAACATAATTAGGGCTATAGAACATATAATTGCAAATGTGAATGCTTAATTTTAATTTTCCCAAAATTTTATATTTAATGATTTAGGTTATACCAATTTCTACTTAATTTTTGTTATTTTCTTAAAATTGATAATTTTAAACTTCAATTAGATTTTTATCTAAGGGATTTATGTAATCAATTACATGTGTTTTAATTTAATCTTGTTTTCCCCTAATTTCATATTTACAATTTAGGGCTTATTTGAATTTTTGGTTAAATTATTAAGTTTTTTATACAATTAAAATTTTTGAAATTCATTTAAACACTAAGTTAAGATTTTTCTTCAATCAATTTCACTAAATTACCTAAACCACCTATTTTCCCTAATTATTAGGAATTATGTTTTGGGGGTTATGCATTTTTTAAAGTCAAACTATTTGATTTCCACAAAAATTAAGTATTTTTTTAATTATAAAGCTTAATTAAAGTCTTTTTAATTATCTCGGTAAAATCATCTCCTAAAAAGGGCTTCCCTTTTAACTGTTTTGAAATTAAAATACATTAGCATTAATTCTTCATTTAAATGTATTGTGATTATGACTGTTTTTTTTTTTTTTTTTTGGAATTTGCTTTCAAGTTGTTTAAAGTAAGTCATTTCACTTAGACATATCATGCATGCATATAGGATTTTTCTTAGGCTTTGAAACCTTTAAAGATTTTAGTAATTCTCGACCTCCTCTCCTATAGGTTGTACTGTTGACTCCAATAATTGGTATTTCTTATGCGCTTTATCAACTCTTAGAGTTATCTTAGTTGTATTATTATTATTCTTACTCATTGTTAAATTCCTTGTATTCTTATAATTTTCACCATGGTTAGAACTTGAGGTTGTAGTACTACTAGAAGGATCCCAGCCTAGCTAACCTAGTGATTACTTAAATGTAGATTCCAATCAATTCCAAGACTATACTTTCAAGAAACTCTCCAAAAATCATGTCATTTCCCCTGATCATCTAGCTTTCTTTAAAGAAAATGGCCTTGTTCAGCTTTTCCTTTATCAAGTGTGGGAGCTTCTTTGCACACTTTTAGCTTAAAACTTATGCCATAGCTGTCTAACTCTTTTACTACAATCTTAGAGAAGTTAAGGAGAATGATGATTAAATCATCTTATGCAAACTAAATAATGTCCCTATTCACCTACCTAGAGACCTCATCAACAACATTCTTGGTATTCCTATTCTTCCTGTGTTCTCCTATTATGATTGTATGTCAAAATTTTATGCCATTTATTTTGTAGACAAGAGAGTTAAAACAATCATTAAGTTAGAGAGTAAGGAAGGAATTACTGAAAAACCAAATGTATTAGAAATATAAGCACCATACCAAAATTCCATCACATTTTCATACGATATAACTTTCTCTGTACTAGTGTTCATTACAATGGCCTAGGATATGATGACCTTTTGTTTTTTTCCACCTTAATGCTTGGTGAGAGAATCTAATTAGGTGATTTCGTCTTGTATAATATAATCCATTTTACCTGAGGCAAGAAAAGGGGCCAACATATTCCCTACCCTTTGATTCTTGGCCTCATCTTCCAGTATTTCCACATTCCTCTTATGGAAGATGACTTTGAGGAATATTCCTTTTTTTAACAAAATTCCTTAAAGCGTATGAAATTTCAAATTGTTGATGATTGCATTATTCAACCTTGTCATCGATAGCAGTGCTTAGCCACACCTATGCTTCCTGATGATGATTAGTTGCAATGCTCTGCCACCCCTATACTTCATGAAGATCCTAACACTCTTATACTTCTAGTTGATGATGGTGATTTTACACTTCATAATGGAGATACTAAGCCCATTCAAAGTCAGACTATACCCCTTCCTTTAGCTGATGATAAGAATATCTCTACACCTATTCTTAGCACATCTGCTAATCCTTCACTTGTCTCTTTAGAGTCTGAGATCACTCTCATCCATCGTGAGCTTACTCAGGTGAGGTGTTAGCTTGATGAACATTCCACTAAGCTTCGTGAGCACACTACTATACTCTGTGAGAAAACACCTTGCTGCGTGCATTTCTCTCCTAATTTCCTCCTCAGCCACCATCAAATCCTTGAGGATATTTTTGTTTTGTATTGATGTACAGATGTTATTTTTTATGTTTGACACTTTTTTTCTTATTTATGATATTGAATCCTTCTTATGAAGGCGTTTGACTATATGTCCTTGGTTAAAGTTGCTCTCCTTCACTTTGCCATATAACTTATTGTTTGATGTTTCTTTTGGTTATGTTTAGTGCTTTTACCCTTTCGGTAATTCCAAAAAGGGGTGGTAATTCAAAAAAGGGAGAGATGATTGTGATATTATGTTGTATGAAATGATGTTTTATGAGATGATGTTGTATAAGAAGAATGTGATTTTACCTGTGTGTATAATTGTGTTTTATATGGAGGGATTATATTGTGTACATATGCATATGTTAAGGTGGAGTATAAAAATGTTATGATGCTAGTAGTATCACTTTGATTCTTTTATAAGATACATATATTATGATTTTCTCTTACTTATCATTACTCCATGATTTTGACATATATAAGGGAAGTTTATGTCTCATTTAATATTTATCATGTTTATAATAGCATTTGGTTTTATCATCACCAAAAAGGAGGGGATTGTTGAATCAAGGATGGTTCCATCTTATTTTGGTAATAAAAAAAAAACTTTGCTACTAATGTGTATGTTTCTAAGTATGTTTGAAAGATAGCTTGAATAAAGTTCAAGTTGATCAATTATGGAGTCTCGAAGAAGGAAGCAAAAAATCAAATGAAGAATTAATTTTAAAGAAGTTCTTTAATTTAGGTTAGTTTACTTATGTTTTGATTAATATAATCCGTAAGTCCTTAACATATACTTTAGAAGTATTATAGCATGTTTAGGGTGCATCAAGAAGTGAACATAACAAACAAAATAACATAATGGTAATTATTGTAAAAGATTTGGGTAAATGGGTAATTTGTTCATTTTAGCATGAATATACATATGTAATTTGGCCATATCCTGGTCTGTATACCTCCAAATTTGATAATTTCAATTAGTGCTACAAAAACTACATACAGAGGAGAAAAAAACCTCTAGAAGACCTTGAATCCCAGTTTTGACTTTTTCTATATGCTTATTAGGGAAAATTAGTGGTGTGAATGGAGAGATTATCTATTACGACCATGGCGTTGTTTTTGTTTTCGATTTTAATTTATTGACTCTTATCCCAATCTTTTTGAATGTGTATGATACCTTTCAAACAATTCCAAATAAATGCAGTAGGACTTATCATGTGTGTATTTAGTGATTGGACAATGGAATTTAAGATTAAGTATAATACATTTTGAAGAAAATGTTCTTGTACATAAATAATTTACATGCATATTTATTTCTCATACATATATAGTATGATTATAAAAGTGTGACTTTGACACCTTACCAATGGTGGTAAGTTATGACTCGTACATACGAATACATAGATCAATTTTATTTTTTCAAATATATTTCATATGATTTGTTTATATATGAATGGTGATATTTTCAAATTGTTAAAGGAAATGTCATGGTGCCTACTCTATTATCTTGGATGTGGATAGATAGGCATGCCTTTAGGGTTACAATGTAGCTACTATAATGTGTCCAAAGTTTGATATCTTCAGGTATCTATAGTTTAATACCTTATAATACCCGCAGTTTAATACCTTTAATATCCACAGTTTGATATCTTCGGATATCTACAACATCCGTTATCCATACCCACAGAATGTGGTCATTTGCACTGGGAGAGTGCATTATATCGACTAGCTTATGATATACATGTGACTAGTTCATTGGGCCATATCGTATATGTGAATAAAGTGTACAAAGACTGACTCATTATGATCTATGGGAAGCAATTTACTACTGATTTAAGAGAACTACTTGTCCATGAATTTAACTTGATCATGGGAATTGATTGGTTGTCTAAGCACCAACCTATAATTGATTGTGGGTTAAAAATATTTGTGCTCAAAGATTCTGATGGTTCAGAAACATTGGTGAACGGTACACAGCCTAGTCCTTTAGCTAATGTAATATTAACCAAGTGAGCAAGACAACTTCTTAAAAAGGGTTATAAGGCATATTTGGCTTTAATACTTGACTCAAAAAGGAAGAAGGTAAATTTAGAAGACTTACCAGTAGTAAATTCCTTATGTGTTCCCAGAAGAGTTATGAAGTTTGCCACCTAAGAGGGAGGTAGCATTATCTATTGAAATTATACCTAGTACTGCTCTTATTTCCACGTCACCTTATAGAATAGCTCCTACAGAGTTAAAAGAGTTAAAAAATTAGTTACAAGTGCTTTTAGACAAGGGTTTTATTTGGCCCAGTGTGTTACCATGGGGAGCCCTAGTTCTTTTTGTCAAAAATAAGGATGACACCCAATGAATGTGTATAAACTATATATAGTTGAATAAGGTGATTGTAAAGAATAAGTACCCATTACCCATAATAGAAAATTTATTTGATCAGTTGAATGGTGTAGGAGTGTTTTCTAAGATTGATTTGCAGTCGGGTTATTACCAGCTTCTGGTAAAAGATGTAGATGTTCCAAAGACTATATTCAGGACTTGATATGGCCACTATGAGTTCTTGGTCATGCCTTTCGGACTAACTAATACACCAATTGATTTCATGGGTTTGATGAATAGAGTATTTCGACCTACATAGACCAATTTGTTATGATCTTTATAGATGATATATTGTTCTATTTGAGGAAAGAAGAGGAGCATGTTTAATGTTTTAAAATTGTGCTCCAGACTTTAAGAGAGAAGAAATTATTTGCCAAATTGAGCGAATGTGATTTTTGGCTAAAATATGTTTCCTTCTTTAGGTATATCATCTCTTCGGGAGCTGTTAGGGTAAATCCCAATAAAATTGAGGTGATTTTAAATTGGAAATTGTCTTAGAATGTGAAAAAAGTGAGAAGTTTTCTTAACTTAGTTGGTTATTTTCGACGCTTTGTCAAAGAATTCTCAATAATTGCTTCTCCAATCACAAAGTTACTTCGAAAAGGAATAAAGCTTGAATGGAATGATTCTAGACCAGTTTTGAGCAATTAAAGAAGATGCTCGCCAAAGCTCCATTGTTGACATAATGAACTCCTACTAAACAATATGCCATGTAGAGTGAAGCTTCTAGGATTGTTCTGGGTTGTATATTGATGCAAGATGGGAATATGGTGGTTTATTCCTCAAAGCAATTAAAGCCACATAAACAGAACTAACCTGCACATGATTTAGAATTTGCAATAGTGGTGTTTTCTTTGAAAATTTGGCTACACTACTTCTATAGGGACAGATGTAGGGTATATATAGACCACAAGAGTTCAAAGTACCTACTCACACTGAAAGAACTAAATTTAAGGCAAAGACTTTTCTTAGAATTGTTTAAGGACTATGATTGCATAGTTGACTACCACCTAAGAAAAACTAATGTGATCACAGATGCTTTAAGTAGGAATTCTATCTCAACACTTCTATTACAGCATAGTAGATGAAAATTTGCAATAAATGGAGCTTTGGTAGCTCAATTAAAAGTGAATCCTGAATTAAGACATATGATAGCAAATGCAAAAAAAGATGATTCCAGGTTGTAACAAATTATACAATAGGTGTAAGAAGGGAAAAAGATTGATTTTGTAGTGAAAGATAAAGGAAGTCTCTACTTTAAGAGCAGATTATGTGTACTGATAATAAAAGACTTAAAGAAGAAGATATTACATGAAGCCCATAATATTGTGTTCACTATGCATCCTGGGGGTAACAAGATGTATCAGGATTTGAAACCACATTACTGGTGGCTAGGAATAAAGTGTGATGCAATGGACTATGTTTCCAAGTGCTTGACATGTTAACAGGTGAAAGCTAAACATCAAGTCCCATCTGACATATTGAATGCCATTCCGTTTTCACAGTGGAAATGGGATAATATCACCATGGATTTTGTTATAGGCCTACCCTTTACACAAAGAAAACATGATGCCATATGGTTCATAATGGATAGGCTCACCAAATCATCTTCCTTATACAAATTCAAGTTGATTATTCTATAGATCGATTAGTTGGGTTGTATGTGAATGAGATTATACGGCTACATGGAGTGCCATTATTAATTATTTCTGACCGAGGCCCACAATTTACACCAAGGTTTTGGAAAAGTTTACAAGCAGCTTCAGGTACTCAATTGAGTTTTAGCACAGCCTTTCACCCACAATTAGATGGGCAACTTGAGAGAGTTATATAGGTGTTGGAAGACGTGCTTAGGGCATTTGTTATGGAATTTTTTGCCAGTTGGGATGGATACATTCCTTTAATCGATACTAATGGTTATCAGTCCAATAAAGGCATGGAACCATATGAATCATTATATGGTAGAAAATGTAGAACCCCAGTTTATTATACAAAAATAATTGAAAATAAGATCAATGGGCCTGACATAGTCAAAGACGTAGAAGAGAAAATGAGGATTATTAAGCAAAGATTGAAGGCTTCAATTGATAAACAGAAATCATATGTTGATTTAAAGAGGAAAGATATTGAATATGCGGTGGGTGACAAAGTTTTCCCAAACGTTTTGGCTTGGAAAAAGATGCTAAGATTCAAGAAAAAGGGAAAAATTAGTCCTAGATTTATTAGTCAATATGAAATCCTTGAAAGAATTGGACTAGTGGCATACAGGTTGGCTCTTCCTATGAAAATATCTAAGTTGCATGATGTATTCCATGTCTCAATGCTACGGAGGTACCAATCACATGATTCACATGTGTTACGCTCACAAAAAATAAATATCTAACTAGAATTTTCATATGATGAAGAGCCAAAGAAAATTCTAGCTAGAGAAGTGAGATAGTTGAGGAATAAGCAAATTCCTCTTGTAAAGGTGATCTCGCAACATCATGGCAATGAAGACGCAACCTGGGAACTCGAATTGATGATAAGAATTCAACACTCGTAACTATTCAATACAGTTATAAATTTCAAATACAAACTTCTTTTTAAGGGGAAGAGAAATATAAGGCATAACATATACACAAGAAGTACTATAGCATGTTTAGGGTGCATAATGAAAGTGAACATAACAAACGAATTAACATAATGGTACTTAATGTAAAAAATTTGGGTAAACGAATATTTTGATAATTTTGGAATTAATATATCTCTATAATTTGTCCATATCTTGGCCTGTAAACCTCCAAATTGGATAATTTTAATTGAAAATTATTCTAGAGACATAGATCAAACTATCATGAAGGAATCAAAATTTTATTATGCCTCTAACATTTTTGAATTCTAACTTGAGGTTGAATTATGGCTATTGTTCCTATTTTTGAACAACCTATAGTGTTTTGGGTATAACTCCCGGAATAATTAACCAAATTGCACGAAATTTAATGCATTGGAAAATTAAGACATAAGGGAAAGAAATTAATTGATAAATAGGCTAATATGGGAAGTCAAGGAAGAAGAAGAACCAATATGCAATTTTTCTAAAATTAAAACATGGGCCAATTAGATTAAGGCATGTTTGACCACTAATAACAAAGCCTATATGTGAGTCTTGAAAGTTCTAGAATGGGGATATGGAGAGAAGAGATGCACAACATTCTAAGCTCTGATTTTTCACCTCTCCATTTCACTTTCTTCATCCCATCATTTTCCCTATAAGAAATTAAGCCCATCTTAGGTGGAAACCAAGTTGGTGAGTCAAGGAAAGCCAAAGAGGAAGGGAAGGTTTGTGAATTTTTAGGTTTGGGACATCACTTAGTTAATGTGAAATGTTTCTAGGATGTTGCTTTGGTGTTATTTTATATAGAATTGGTTGAATATGACAAGAGAGTATTATGTAGTGGAATTCTGTCTAGTATTTGTTTGAGTCATAACTAAGCCTAAAGACCCCTAAATTGTGTGATAAATATCTCTATAGATACTTTAATTTAATTTTGGCTCTATGACTTTGGAAATCAAGGTCAAAAAAAGGTAAACTGGTGTTACCTGTGTTTTAAAGTAGCTTGTGATATTTTGCTTATATCTCATGGCTTAGAAGCCTAAAAGGTCTGACTATTAGTGATATAAAAACTACATACAGGGGGGAATGTTTATAAGACCTAGCAACCTAGTTCTAACTTTATCTACATACATATTAAGGAACAAGTAGTGGTATGAATGGAGAGAGTGTCTGTCATGACCGTGGCATTGTTTTCATTTCTGTTTGTTTTCTATTGAATCTTATCCCAATCTTTTTAAATACGTATGAGACCCTTCAAATACTTTGAAATAAATGCAATAGTAATTATCATATGTGAATTGTGTGATTAAACAAAGGAATTTAAGATTAATCATAATGCAATTCGAAGAAAATGCACTTGCACATAAATGATTGGCATGCATATTTATTGCTCATATATATATATATATATGTACTATGATTATAACAGTGTGACTTTGAAACTCTCCTAATAGTGGTAAGTTATAACTCACATGTATAAATACAGATATAAATTTTATGATCAGAAATATATTTCATATGATTTTTTGATATATGAATTTTGAAATTTTCAAAAGGTTAAAGGAAATGTCATGGTGCCTAATCTAATGTCTTGGTTGTGAATAGATAGGCATGCCTATACGGTTACAGTGCAACTGCTATAGTTTGACACTATCAATGTCCACAGTTTGATACCTTTGAGTATCCACAGTTTGATACCTTCTGGTATCCACAGTTTGATACCTTGGATATCAATAGCATACATTATCTACACCCACATAAAGTGTGCTGGCCTAACACATAAAATAATGTAAAGAGATATGAATATGAAATACAGTATGAAAACATAAATAATCATTGTTTGAAGGGAAATTTGCTTTTGTATTAATGATTTGTATCATTGAGTGTTGAATATAAATGTTCGAGTTTTGAAGGTGAATTTATGATATACAAACAAAATATATTGGAGCATGTTTTCATTATTTATTTGATTAATTATGCCATCCTTATTTATATTTGTACGATGTTCATGAATATATGTACTTGGTAGATGACTGCTGTGACTAGTAATCCAAACTAATTGTTTCCCTACTATGCTTTCAAGGTTAGCACGAGTGTTAATCTGTGTAGGTCCAAATTATAAAAGTGAGGTACAGAGAACATCTACAGGGACTAAGGTCAATAGTTAGAAGAAAAAGTAGTTTTGGAATGTGTTTTTAGTTACATATGATTGTACATGTAATGGTTAAATGAAATTGTATGTTTTCTTTTAGGTTATCATGTAAATGAAAAAAAAAGTTTTACTACTGTTAAATGACAATGTTAAGCATTGGGAGTTTTGTAATGAGTATATATATAGCATTGAACTGAAATACACGTTGTGAATGTATGTATAGGAGATTTGTTGTCTTATGTTTGAATATTTGTAGGTTTTGTATAGGGGATGTTACATAAACTTTTCTTGATTTTAGTTTGGTGTGTTCAAGAGGCTTATATCTCATAATCTTGCAAACATATTTTAGAATATGCATATAGGTACATAATCAAGTGGTTTATGTGTTTGATTTAATTTTACCCTCTTGATGATTATCTTATTTAGTTAGGATATCATGTAGTTATGATATTTTATAATATGCATATAGGTACATAATCAAGTGGTTTACGTGTTTGATTTAATTTTACCCTCTTGATGATTATCTTAATTAGTTAGGGTTTCATGAAGTTAAGATAATAAGTTTTTTAAAAGAAAGGTTTTAAGTCTTTAATTTTGTTTAATTAAAGTATAATCGGAAGAGTGTTGTTTGGCTTTGATATAGGTCGACTGCATAAGTTTAATCTGTCAACCAAACTCTAGTCAAAGGACTATTAGTCGACTGAATGTAGGTTAGTGTACTTAATTGAAGACAAAGTTCTATCAGCGTACTGAATGTTGTGAATGTTGCAAATAAAGACATGGTTCGCTAGATTACATAATAGTCAAATCATTTATATGCTTTTTGCCCATTGGACAAAGGATATTAAGACTGTTGTACAGCAGATATATTGGTGAATGCTAATTATAAATAAGATGGTTTATAACTTGTGCTATACACTAGTTTTATCCAAAAGTACAAATCTTTGTCACATATTTTACGAATCAATATATGATTTTTCTATAGAAGTCTTTTTCTTCAAGTAAATTTTTATTTTAGTGTGTATTTTGTGAGTTTTTAATACATTGTTGTGTGCATTCATTCTTCAAGTCTTTTAATTACATCAAGTCAAGTTAAGAAAAGTTATTTTTTATTAATTTGTGCTTATGAGTTTTTTAGAAGTTTTTCTTGAGCGTAGGAAAAATAAATAAGTGAAAGATTCTCCTTTAGCTTTTGAAAAAGGATTGTAACTGAACAGTATATTCTTGTAGAACTTAAAGTAAGAACCAAATCTCAATAGTGGAGTTGAAGATTAGCCTGCTGCGTTGGATTGGTATCACTAATTTAACGCAATAATTCAATAAATTCTCATATAATTCAAATTCAAATTCAAACTAACTTCACATTAGTGTACCGATCACAAGTAATAAAATGGAGTACATTTAAGACTCCGGAATCTCGAACCCACAGAGAAAATGTGTGAATACTAGGGCAATCAGATTACAATTATCTATGGAACTCAAGATCTTTAATTTAAAAGGGGGTTAGATTAACTAAGACAAACCTAAAAACTTGCAACTTTGCAATTACATTCCAAGTAATATAAAATTACCAATTGATTAAATGGCTAAGGACTAGGCCTAAATGACTTAATTAACTTATGAAATGGATTGAAATTTCTAATCTAGAGCCTTCACTAAATGAAGACAAAATTATGGTTAAGTCATTACCTTTTCTCTAGCATTCTTAGTTCATGGTTTAATCAACTCACAAGTATAAGAAGTAGGTTTAAAGTTTAGAAAGTTTTAATCCTAAAAATCATATTCAAGATTAGTTCTCTCATGATAACCATTGTAGATTTCTAAGATCCTTGAATTAAACCTTGTTGTTTACCAAATTTTCCAATGATTAAAATAAAGATTATCAAATCTTTAACCATCTTAAATCATATTCTAGGTGGCTAACTTAATATAAGCATTAAGATCTTAAATAAACAAAGATTATCATCCAATCATGTGTTATAAACTCACTCAAGACATTCAAGAACCTATCCTCAGCAAGAATTTAACTCAAAACTTCATAATGAAATAGGAAAATTTAGATTGAGTCAAAACAACACATGTTCTGGCCATATATGAACAAAGAGAGTATAAAATAAGAGATTTAACGTTTAAGAAGCACCAAATGATGTTACAAACTGATAGACAGTCTCCCAACATGTCTATAAACTCACTTGAATCCTAAAATCTACCTAACATTGCAATCTAAAAATTCTGAAAAGGAAAGAAAATATAAACCTAAAAATTAAGGATAGAAAAGAGAAATCTGGTTTCGATCAAAATTCTTCTCTCAAATCCATGTTAGTTGCTGCAAAAATGGTCTCCAGAGCTTCTTATATATGTTTAGGACGCAAAGGAACAAGTTGGGTAAGTTTCATCAAGTGGAGCAACAATTTGCTGTTAGAAATTGCATGACAACTACTAAAATGGTGCTTGAAATGAGTAAAATGGTAGTCTATAAAGCCGCCATTTTGTTCCTCTGAATTGACAGTAATATAGTGGCCTAGAAGGCATTATGGCGAGCTAAATGAGGTCGCCTTTTTAGTCTAAAATTCAGAATTTTCGCTACATAATCTTGGATTTTCTTCAAGAGTTAGAATCTATCTACATTATACATGAATATAAGTGATATTTAAATACTTTAGCATCAATTTAAGGTAAATATACATTAAATTGGCCTGAAATAGATATGAAAATGCATAGAAATTGAAGCCTACAATGAACTAGGAGTAAGTGGATAGTTCCAAATCATAATAAATCCAGTGTCTTTCTTTCCCCACTAACTCTTTATTTTTTCGCACTAATATTATTTTGTTGGTTAGGTGAAGTTACATCACCTCTTAAGCTTCCACATATATCCTTCTGCATTCATAGCCTAATTCACTCCCCCTCTTAGTACCATAACAAACCTAACAGTAAGGAATAGGTAAATTAAGGCATAACCACACAAGCTCGAGCTATGTAGCTTAGAGAACTAGAATCCTATACTAGATTGATTAAGTTTATTGACAAATTCAACTAGCCTATCATTATTTATGGTATTTCCTACATATGATTATAAACACAAATGTATACCTAGCAGTTGAATTAGAAATTAGACTTAGGATGGCCACTACTATCCATTAATCCCTAACTCGTGTTATTAAACTAGAATTCCAACTCAAACTTTACCTAAAACATAATACCCAATTGATTTCAAGTCAATTATCACAATTATAAAGACATTATCCCATTAATATCTTCCAACCCATAAGAAAACTAAGCTAACATACTAAAAACAACAATAACAGAAATTAAACAAGTAATAAATTTATTGAAATAACAAGAACAAAGGCTGGAAATTATAGAAAACTCAACTATATTAATCAAAACCAAATGTTCAACATAAATTTAAGCAAAACTTAACTAAATACACAATAAAACAAAAGAAAACACAAAATAGTAGGCAAATAACAAAAACGGGATGTATTACAGACCTAAAACTTGAAATCTAAAGTGTAGCAATCGAAACAACATAAAAACCTAAAGAAAACACCCTTAAAAACAAAAAAACAAGAGGAAAAACTCTAAAGGAATGATGGAGGCTAAAAAAATGAAGACCTCCTTCCTCTTTACATTTTCTTTGATTTTTATACGTGTCTTCTAGGGTTAAAGAAATTTTTGACATGGAAAAGGCTAATGTGTCCTTTTTTTTTTTTTTTTGGCACAAAGTTTCAGTCAATTGATAAAAGAAATTAGTCGATTAGTCTTCTAATCCTTCAGATCATTGGATTGAACATATGTAGCTCATTCGACCAACTAAATTTCTAGTCTCTAGTAGCTACATCTTCCTATGCCACTCTATTTTTCTCTTAACTTGTCCCTTTTAACCATAAATTGTTCTTAAAGACCGATCCTATATGTAAGCTAAAAAAACATAATTTAGGAATTCAAACATTAAAATATGGTTGAATTCAAATGCATATAAGGACTTAAGATAATTTACCCCATAAACCGTGTTGACACTAAAATAAGGATTTTAGCATTAAACTTCTTAAGTCTATTTCCTAAATCCATTGAATAATAAAACAATGAAATAGGACTAATAGAGATAGGTCACAGATTTAACCACAAATATGTCTTATTTTTGTGAAGATACCTTAGATTAGGCCAACTAAATCTTTGCAATACAAAAACCTTACCTATAAATTTGAATTTGTAGTTCTTCTTCAAAATTTTGATTTATTTTATAAGAATTAAAAGTGATTTTAGCTTAGTTTAGTAGTTTTAAAGTTAATCTATCAATTAATTTTGGTTATCTAGATAATTGTAATATGTGTTAATAATTACAGGTAAATCATTAAGGGAATAGTAACTTAGACCCTTGTAGATCTACTTTATTACTTATGATAGGTATAGGTATACTCGCCTACAGGTGTTCTGAGGTTGAAATGTGATTAAAATTATAGTAGAGATAAGCAATAACAATATTTTTTTGCTATCGTCAAGGATCCACTCTAGTAATTCTACTGCTGAGTTGGTGCTAATTAGTCTAAAGATTAATTTTTCTATTTTCATTAATTTTTCTACTTTTCTAATTTTTAATTTAATATTCTCTTCATTTTTTGGCTAGATTTTTTTCTTTTTTTATTCATATTTTTATCACTTTATTTTTTTAGTTAGTAGTTTTTTAGTTTTATTTAGTTCTTTTCTTAGTTTTTATACATAGTTCGAGCCAAAAGCGCAAGGAACTTTACATTCATCTAAAGTTAGAGTGAATTGTACGTATATGTAGAAAAGAGACTCAAGAAAAAGTGTTTAACAAAATAGCAGTACAAAAAATCAGTGAGGATTAATCAGAGTTAAAAACTTAATCTATAGAGATGGAACAAAAAGAGTACATAGTTGCATATAATCAAGAATTTTGTAGGGAACCTATTTTGATGGAGTTAGCTATAGGAAATAGTGGTAGACCTTACCCATTATAGTTAGACCTAGGGTCAATATGAAGATTTTTGAGATCCCTTACAGGATTATTTCTATGGTTAAGGCCTCAAAATGTGAAGGTTTAGCCTTAGAAGATTTAAATACCCATTTAGAGACATTCTTATTTATCTTTGACCTTTTTAGACACAATGCAATTACAGATGATGTTCTCAAGCTTAGGCTATTTCCTTTCTCCTTTAAAGACAAAGCTATAGCTAATCTTTCCATACTACAGCTAGGTTTTATAACTACTTGGATAAGCTTTTAGAGCTCTTCTTAGCCAAATTCTTCCCGCCAACTAAGATAGGCAAAAGGAAAATTTTATTACTTCTTTTGTCCAATACAAAAATAAGAGTCTATATGAGGTTTGGGAAAGGGGTCAAGTTTCAGACAGCCTATGTAGTACCAAGTTCAAAAGTTTACGTGAGGGGCGAACTTGTTACAGACCCCAAGTT
>JAOXYD010204968.1:0-34788 GCA_028565735.1 Pinacopodium congolense
GGAAGCAACTATAAGGCCACGGCACCACTCCCGACTCAACAAAATCTTCCTCTAGACCCAGGAGGAGTTGGAAGGGACTCAAATATGCCAAAAGGATCTGCCCTAAAGTAAAACTGTATAAACCCAGGTGGCCCAAAAAGAAGATCTATCCACGAATAGGCACCATACATACCTAAGTATGGCAGTCCTATTCCAATCTCGGACCCTCCTGAATCCTAGCCCACCCTCCCTTTGAGGAAAACAAACTGACTCCCAAGCCACCTTTACCCCATGAAGGGACAAAGACGTACCACGCTAGCAGGCAAGATGAACAGACTAGACCAATAGACCTGAATAGAGAGGAGCACCGATCTGATCAGCTGTAACTTACCTGTATAAGTAAGAGTGGTAAAAGTCTATAATCTGATCCGAGTAAGAATCCTCTCCACCAAAGGCAGGTAGTTTGCGTGTGTCAACCGATTCGTGATAAGGGGAACACCCAGGTAACGGATCTGGAGAGAACCAAGCTAAATCCCAAGAGCTCGCTGTAAGAAAGAGGACTCATTCACTGAAATCTCGGAAAAAAAACACCCGACTTTTAACAGAGCTCATAGTCAAACCAAAAACTCTCTCAAAATCAGCTAAACCTTGTTTGATAATCCCAAGAGAATCTAAATCTGCCCGACTAAAAATCATCAAGTCATCTGCAAAATAAAGATGAGTGAGGGATGTTTGTCTACATCGCCAGTGAAATTGGAAGCTCGGGTTTGCTGTAGCCTTCCTCTGAATCCCATCCAAACCCTCCATCGCTATGACAAATAGATAAGGAGAGAGAGGATCCCCTTATCACACTTCCCGGGTTGCCGAAAAGTAACCATGCAGTGCCCCGTTAAGGGCTATAGAGAAATGAGCTGATTGAAGACATACCTCAATCCAACCAATCATATAATTAGGAACACCAATAGTCCGTAAACCTAAAAAAATAAACTCCCAACTAACAGTATCAAAAGCCTTACAAATATCAAACTTGAGAGCACATCGTGGGGGTGAACGATCAAGGTGATAATCGTGAAGCAGCTCTTGAGAAAGAAAGATGACATCAGCAATTTGTTGCCCTAGGACAAAAGCCATCTGAGCAGGACTAATCACCTCAGGAAGAACCACTCTCAACCGATTGCAATGACCTTTGAGATGCACTTATAAAGGACATTGTAGCAGGAAATTGGGTTAAAGTCACCCAAAGTCTGGGGGCTCTCCAACTTAGGAACCAAAGTGATCCTAGTGGAGTTTACCCATCAAGGCATGACTGAGGTAGAAAAGAAATGCCAGACTGTCACCCTGAAGTCTACGCCAATAATATCCCAACACCTCCTATAGAAGAAAGAGGTGTAACCATCGGGCCTCGGGCCTTATCCTCTGGAATGGAGAATAGAGATGAACGGATCTCCTCATCTGAAATCAGGCTCACCAGAGAATGAATCAAATCATCTGGGATGCGTCGAGTGAAGTATCTAGCAGCATCTGCAGAATGATCCAAAATGGGAGAGCGAAGAAATACCCTGAAAATAATCCACTACCAACTACCATAGAGCCCTCTGATCGATGGTGATAAAGGTTCCTGTCGCATCCTGTAACCCCAGCACCCTACCTCTAACCTGTCTGTGAAGCAAGGAGCGATGAAAAAATCTAGTGTTCTGGTCCCCCAGAGCCAGCCACTGAATCTGAGATCACTGCCTATAAAAAGACTCATCATCCTGAACCAATCTAGAGTACTGGCGAGCGAGGTCACGCTCCTCAATACCTAAATCAATGGAGAGAGGAGAAGCATTCAAAGTTGCCTGAGCTGTAACCCATCGGGCCCGAGTCTCCCTAATTCAAGTAGAAATATGGCTATAATCCCAAAAATTAAGGGATTTCAGCTCGTACTTCAACAAGCGGAGTCTGTGGGTCAAAAAAAACATTGGGTCTCCGCTCACTGAAGCAGTCCACACCCTCCTAACAAGATCTGAAAAGTCAGGATGATCCGCTGAACATTTTAGAAACTTTAAAGGAGTAGGAGGACGACGTCTCTAAACTCCAAACTAAATGACCAGAGCACTATGATCAGAGATGTCTCGCGGAAGGACCTTAGTAAAAGTACTAGGCCAAGTGGAAAACCAAGTGGAGTTGCCAAAACCCCAATCTAGTCGTCAAAGAATAGAGCCCGAACCTTCCTGGCCGTTATGCCATGTGTACCTTAAACCCTTGAAAGGAAGCTGAATAAGCTCAGTATCATGAATATACTACCCAAAATCATCCATATACTTGTACCAGCCAGAATTACCCCTACTCTGTCAAAGTGACTCAGAATAGCGTTGAAGTCACCTAGAACTAACCAAGGTATACCATAGAAACACCCAGCCTGCTCCCGAAGAAAATCTCAAAGACCTCAGCGAGAACCCTAATCAGAAGACCCATAAATCACTGTAAAGCCAAAAGTGGTACCCCCCCCCCCCCCAATAAGTGAGTCACCTCACAACTAATACTCTGAAGAATAGACTTAGAACTCCAAACCTCAAATCAAAATGCGACAAGCCAGCTACTCCGTCATATTGCTGATGAAATCCCAGCCCCAACAAGAAACAGAAACTACCCCCTCTAAACTCGAAAGAGCGACCTTAGTCTCCAGTAGACCAATCAAACCAAGATCATGAAGATGAATCCAATCTCGAACTACACGCTGAGAACTGGAGCTATTGAGGCCCCTAATATTCTAACTTCCTATCATAGGAAATGGAATAAATAGTTAGTAGAAATTAACTAGAGGGGCTAACCCCCATGCCCATGCGGCCTTCAAGCAACCCCAAGAAAGGAAGGGGAGCTGACGGGTTATCAAGTGAAAATTCGTCAAAAGTGCCAGTGAATCAGGAGCCATGGCTACTACTAGGAATAGATGCCTCAGAACTCAAGAGACAAGGCATCTAGTTGGGGGAAAGTCTTCTCATAGCAATAATAGGACTGGGTTTCCTACTCTGATGGGCTCTAGTTGGGTTAGGAACCCATGAACGGGGCTCAGGGGAGTGTTTGGTGGAATGATGCGGAGCAAAGCGAGCCTTTAAAACAAGATGAGAAGGCTACCCTAATGGCTCCATAACTCCAGGGGCATATGCCAGAGAGGGCGGAGAAGCACCCTGAATCACAGGGGGAAGGATAGGAGAGGTAGAAGGTGGGACTGGGGCTATAACCTGAACCAGCACCTGCTGAACTGGGCCAAAAGGATCCAAGACTCCAGGAGCAAAAGCCAAAGCAGAAAAGGAAGGGGCAGGATGCAGGGAGGTTGGTATTCCTAGGCAGTAGATCTGAAGGCGCGCCTCGAGGGGGGCTAAGGGGCTCTAGAAGAAGGGACACAGGAATAGCTAAAATCTCCACAAAGAGAGCACCATCTGGGTGTCCACTCATACTTTACCCGAACTTGAATTAGCTCATCACTGATCTCACAGACACCCTCAATCTCATAAACAAGCTCAACCGCAACGGAGAGCTCAGCATAAAGTCAGGAGAAGGAGAGGCAAGATAAGTTAGAGGTATAGTGATCATAACTCAGAGGACGTCCAATCTTACTGGCGATAAGTCCTAAGCAGCGCTTGTTCCAGAAAGGGAATGGAAAATCATGTAGACGAATCCAAACTGGAACTCAGGAAACACGGGACTTATCAAAGACAAACTTTCGGTGCCACTACTATAATAGTAAGAACTTCCCCCTAAAAGTCCAAAGACCCTGCTTAAGAATCAGCTGAAGAGCCTCCTTGGACTAGAAATGAAATAGGAAGAATCCTGTGCCGGTAGAGGTAACCACCATACGTCCTCCAGGCATGCATGGCCATAGTCTACATGGCCAGAAAAGGCATGCTATGCCCCAGAAAAAAACCCCACAAAACAGCGAGTCCAGCAATGGAGGCTAGTAGAAATATAATCAACTGGAACCTTAACGAGCCCACTAAAAGGAGTCGGCTGAACAACCGAAAATGGAGAGCTAGAGGAGGCCTGGGTGATGCTGAGTTGCTCAACCCAAGAGAAATCGGAAGGCTTTTTCCCAGCCCTTACAATTTTCTACTAATTTTTTCCTAATTCACCAGAGTTCACATGCAAGTCCGATGTTAAGTTGGAATTTAAAATAGGGTCAGGATGAGAAATACCTCTATCAAGGCTAGACTGGGGAGCTTGTCCAGGAACGTGCTTGGTCTTCGAACCAGATGCAGTTGGAGGAGGGGGCTAGGAGCCCAACAGGCTTGACAGGGAAGGCTGGAGGCCCTGGTGAGTGGGCTGGAAGCTTAGGGAAGCTGACTGGGTTAGATGCTAGAGGCCCATGAGGGTTGGCTAGGAGGCCATGGGCTCAGGCTGGAGGTAGGAGGAACCAGGTTAGGTTGGGCCTTGGCTGGCCATCGGCAGGCCCAGAGAAGGAAGTTGGGGCGGCTGGTCAGCGAGCTGACCCCTGAGGCCCTGCTGGGGCAACTACAGTCGCTGCAAGACGTCGTCCTCCACAGACACTGGGATTGCGGGGTGGAGGACCGTCGGGTCTGAGAATGGTAGTGACGTCGGGTGGGGGGGCGACCGTGAGCAGCTGAGGGGGAGCCACATCCTGGATAGGTGCAGGCTGTTGATTCTGGGAGGGGGAGGAGCTGCCACACCTGGGCATCGGCACTACAGGATCAAAGAAGACGATAGTTGGACCGCTAGCTAAGGAGAGACCTAACATCGACTACCGAGGAGCTGGTAGCAACGATGGCAAAGTTAGAGCAGATCTGGACGTCAACGGTTGTCGAAGGCACAAGCACTGGCGCTTATGGCCCAGTCAGAGAGTCGGGATCGGGGTTAGAGCGTAGGGAGGCACCAGCTGCGCTCGAGTTAGGGGAGCACAGGGGGGAGGGTGGCTGTTAAGACGAGTGGATCAAGGTCGAAGGAGATGGGTGGGTCATCGGGTCTGGCGGCAAATCACACCGTGGTAGCGCCGTTCTTTAGCTTTGTTATTGCCGTTTGTTTTTTAGTGTTTTTCTTTTAGTTTTTCCTTATGTTATCATTCAATGCTTTGAATATTTTGGTTAATGATAGTTTCATTATAATTCTAGCATTTTTCTCTTATTTTCTTAATTATGTTCTGCATTTTTTTATTTTTGTTATTGTTAATTTCAGTTTAGATTAGTGTTAATTTCATTATGGTAGCTTAGGTTTCATGTGGGTTGGAAGATATTAAAGGGATAATGGCTTTATAATTGTGAGAATTGATTAGGAAAGAATTGGGTTTTTTGTTTTAGGTTATTAAGTTTGTTATGGCACTAAGAAAGTGTGAATTAGGCTTTAAAAATCTTGCAATAAAATAAATATAGAAGGATGTATGCAAAAGCTTAAGAGATGATGCAAATTCACCCAAACAAACAAATAATATAAGTGTGGAAAATAAAGAGTTAGAGAGGAGAGAAGCGCACCAGATTTATTCTAGTTCTAAGCTATCCACTTGCTCCTAATCCAGTCCCTAACAATACTGTTGAGATTTAGTTATTATTGTAACTTCAAAAAGAATAAATAGTTTAATTACAATTCTTTTTCACGGGCCAAAGGATAACCTTTCACTAACTTCTTTTTCCTATGCTCAAGAATAACCTCTCAAAAACTCACAGAAACAACTTAATAGAAAATTACTTCGATCAACTTTACCTGATGTAATCAAGAGGCTTAAAGAATGAATGCATACAACAATGTATTAAAAACTCACAAAATACACACTAAAACCAGAAAACCACTTGAAGAAAAAGACTTGTATATAACACTTTTATATTGCTTTATAAAAGATATGAAAAAGACGTACTTCTCGAATTAAAACTTCTATATCATATAAGTTATAAAAACCAGTTTATTTATACTCAGCATTCACCAATATATCTATTGTACAACAATTCTAATATTCATTGTCCAATGGGCAAAAAGCAAATAAATGATCTCACAGTTGTGTAATCTAGCAAATCATGTCTTTATTGATAGACTTGATTTTCATACCATATTTGCCTCCAAATTAAGCTAAATTGTTGTATAATTGATTACATTTGATGTTTATTAGCTTAATTATGTGTTTGATTGATGAACATTGTAGTTGGAGTTGATTTAACTAAGAAAATATGATAAAAGGTTGCTGAAATTTGAAGTTTTATACTAAAACGGTGGGTTAGGAAAGGTGTCGTTTAACTCAACCAGTCACTGTTCAACCCCCAAATTAGAGACCTAAACAACAATGATCAACAGGTGCTGTTTTAATCCTTTTAAGCGTCGTTTAAGTAGTAGTCGACACTTTTCCAGTTGGATCTCCTCCTCCACTTGCTGCAACATGTCCTAGTTGCTCCCCATCTACAGCTGACACCTATAAGAGCTCAGAGAACCCATTTGTGCAAAGGATGGACAGAGAAAAAATAAGAAAATTAAAGAGAATTCAGATTAAGAGAACCTTAGGAGAGACTTAGGGTCATTTTCTCTTGTTCTTCACATTTTTCTTCTTGTTTTGCATAACTAAGTTGTATTTTGGAGTTGTTGATCCTTAATACACATATATCAACCTTGTAAACATGTTTAAAGCCAGAAATCGGTGCAGCTTAACTTATTTTTATCTATTACATTTACCTTTCTTCATCATTTGTGTAAGAACATGCTTTACATGATGAGTATGATTTGTTTCTTACTTAATATGAGTAGCTAATCTTGTTTTTTGTTAGGATTTGTTTCTAAAATTACCTGAGCATGTGTTAAATATGTTTTCTTATTAGATTAAGGGTTGTTATTTGCTTCTAGGAAGATATTAAAGCTTGTTTTTCCTTAAGCGTGTAAGAAAAAGTTAAGAAATAAGTTAGGATTTGAGAAATCTACTTAATTTATTGGACAATTCATTAAGAAACTTGATTAAAATCATTGAATAACCAAACCTTGATTTGTCCTAAAGGTCAGAATCTGAATTTAGGAATTTTTTGATTTAAACTTCTTGGTTTTCAAGCTTTATGCTTAAGATTATGGCATAACCAAACTCTAACTTAAGTATTTAGAGATTAAGCTTTGTCTTAACCATAGCATTGCTTAGATTAAGCGAAGTGACCCTATAATAAGCACCTTAATCCATATTTAATCCATTTAGGTCATTAAAGAATAAATTACTAACAAAAAATCATCCAAAAAGACAAATTCTTTTGTCAAACTAAGTTATTCTGCATAACTTGAATGTTTAGAAATTGTTTAATAATTATTGTTTAAATTTTAATTCCTTGAGATTCTCTTGATAATTATGACAAAATTTGCCTTAGTACTTCAAACTTTAGCAAGGAATCCCCGTGGGAACTATACTTGGATCTTAATTTTACTTGCACTTTATTACTTAAGACTAGTGCACTTTCCATCAGGGCTAATTGAATTAAATTAAGAAAAGTGAGATCAAAGAACTTCAATTTGGAATTAACTTGAGTGAATTTATCTTTATAAAAACCAACCATAAAAAAGAAAGAGATTACTTCCCTTTATTGTATAGCCTCAAAAGTATGGCTTGCGTCTGTACCCATTGACTTGGAATGTTTCACCTTTTTCATTCTTTAATTCTAAAGCTCTATGGTTGAACATTTGGATTAATTTGAATGGGACACTCCATCAAGGCTTAAGCTTCCTTAGAAAATTAAAGTCTTGAGTTAAAAAACAACACTAAGTCACCATTCTTGAATTCCTTGTTCTTGATATGTGTATCATGCAACTTCTTCACTCTTTTCTTATACAACTTAGCATTCTTATAAGAATTGTATATTAGCTCCTCAAAATCAAGTTGTAATAGTCTCTTCTCACCAGCAACTTTCTAATAAAAATTTAATTCCTTGATTGCCCAATATGCCCTATGCTACAACTTTAAGGGTTAGTGATAAGCATTGTTATAGGAGCCTTGAAAGTGGCTCGATATGCCTACAATGCATTGTCTAACTTTGAAGCCCAATCCTTTCTTGAACTTTTCACTTTTTTCCACTTGGCCACTTGTTTTTAGATGATATGGTGTGGTCACTCTACGGTAGACTTCATATATTTTTAGAAGTACATCAAAGGGCTTGTTGTAAAAATGTGCTCCTCCATCACTTATAATTTCTCTAAGAACTCCAAAGCTATTGAATACTTTCTATATGAACTCTTGCACCAGTTTGACATCATTGGTTGGAGTTGCTATTGTGTCAGACCATCTTTGACATGTAATCAACATTACCAAAATATGATGCGAAAGGTCCCATGAAGTCTACATTGAACACTTCAACCTCTAAGATGTTGGAAAAGGAAATCTTATCTTCTTTTAAAATATTAATGGCTTGTTGGCATATATCACAATTTAGCACATATTCATGAACATCCTTGAACAAGGTTGGACAAAATAATCCACATTACAAAGCATGGGCTTATATCTTGTTTGCTCTATAATGTCCTATATAAAGTAAGTTATGACATTGAGTCAAATTTCAGGCATCTCTTCTTTAGGAACACACTTATGAATCAAACCATCATCAGTATTTTTATATAGAACAGGTTCTTCCCACAAGTAATTAGTGTATTCAAGTAAAAATAATTTCCTTTGTTAATAAAACAAGTTAGAGGGACGAATACTACTTGCAATATAATTTGATATATTGACAAACCATAAAACAAAAAGGTTATTTACTAGCATCAATGCTTAATTAGGGAATTGTTCATTAATTTATACTTCTTGTTTCATCTTCTCCTTCAAGATGTGATAAATGATTAGCCAATACTTTCTTTGGTCCTTTGTTGTCTCTTATCTCAATGTCAAACTCTTGAAGTCAGAGCACTCATCAAATAAGCCTAGGTTTAGCATCCTTCTTAGCAAAAAGATATTGCAACGATGCATGATTTATAAAAACATTTACCTTTAAGAATAAAAGATATGAACAAAATTTATCACATGAAAATAACACTGTTGATAACTCCTTCTCAGTTGTAGTGTGATTTAACTGTGCTCCTGCCAATGTTTTGCTTGCAGAGTATATATCATATAACTTCTTGTCCTTCTACTATCTGAGCACACGTCCTATGGCATGATCACTAGCATCACACATAATCTGGTGATGTCAAAATAGATACGGATATAAATGCCTTCTTCCACCTATTAAAAGCATTCAAAAAGTTAGTATCAAAATTAAAAAGCACATATTTAGATAGTAAACGAGTGAGAGGCTTAGCAATGAGAGAAAGGTCCTTTATAAACCATCAATAAAACCCCAAATGACCAAAAAATGCTTGGATTACCTGGACATTACTAAGTGGTGAGAGCTTCTTAGTAACTTCAATTTTGGCTATATCCTTATCAATATCCTAGTAGGATATTTTATGTCCTAAGACTACCTCCTCATGCATTATTAAGTGGAATTTCTCAAAATTAAAAACTATGTTTGACTCTTCACACTATTGAATAACTTTATCTAGATTTATTAAGTAATGATTGAAAGAGTCTCCAAAAATCAAGAAGTCATCCATGAATACCTCCATTATATCCTCAATCATATCAATAAATATGGCCGTCATGCACCTTTGGAAAGTGGTGGGTGAATTGAAAAACCCAAAAAGCATCCTTCTATAGGCCAATGTTCTATAGGGGCAAGTAATGGTGATCTTCTCTTAGTCTTCCAAATAGATGAAAATCTGATTATAGCTCGAATAACCATCAAAGAAGCAATAAAATGCATGGCCAGCTACTCTCTCAATCATTTGTTCCACAAAAGGCAAGGGAAAATGGTCCTTCTTAGCTGCCAAGTTGAACTTTCTATAATCAGTACAAAGTTTCCAAGCTATGACTATTTTAGTGGAAATCATCTCGCCTTTTTCATTTTTCATCATTGTACTGCCTCCTTTTTTTGGCACACATTGCACCAAACTCACCCACTCATTATCTAAAATTGGATAAAAAATTATAGCATCTAAAAGCCTCACCATTTCGTTCTTCATATCTTCTTACATATTAGGATTTAATCTCCTTTGACACTCTCTTACTTTCTTACACCTCTCCTCAAGGCTAATCCTATGCATTGCCATATTAAGGTTGATTCGTCTAACATGAAAATTTTGCCTTCTTATAGCTCTCATCCTTCTCTTAATGGTCTCTACTACCCTATCTTCTTGCTCTAGATTAAGTTGGTTGGATGATTGTCAATGTATGATCTTTACCTAAGAAGGTGTACCTAAGGTGTGAAGGTAAAGGTTTTAACTCCAAGGTAGGGGGCCTCTCGATGGAAGGTAGAGTGGGTGGTTCCGTTCCCTCCGAGGGTTTTTGTTTTTTATCCCCCCTAACTCCTCTTCCTCTTTTAAGCTCTCATCATCTCTCACCTCCATGATTTCCTTAACTTGCTTCGCTTGCTCCTTCACACATTTATCAACCAGATCAATCTTCATGTGAGTACTAAGTTTTACTGGATTTTTCCAAGATTTGCTCATACTAAACTCAACTTGTTCATCCCCATTTCTAAAAACTAGCTTCCCTTCTTATACATCCACTAATGCTCTCTCATTATTCATAAATAATCTCCCTAAAATCCATGGGCAATTACAGTACTTGTTAAAATCTAAAAACCATAAAATCAACCTAGATTATAAAATTTTCCACCTTGACCAATACATATTCCACCACTCTAAATGCCTTCTTAATGGATTGTTCTGCCAATTAGATGAGTATAAAAGTTGGTTTCATGTCACCTATCCTTAATTTCCTAAAAATTGATAAAGGAATCAAGTTAGTGGTTGCTACTACATCACATAAACATTTATAAAATTGAAGATTACCAATAATACGAATGACAGTAAAACTCCTTGCATCTTGTAATTTTGAAGACTTGTGGTTGGTAATTATTAAGCTACAACTCTTTATTCAGGACATTATTTGATTGTCATCCTAATTCTGCTTGTTGGTTAAAATGCCTTATAAGAACCTGGCTTATTTAGGAAGTTTTCCAAAGCTTCCACAAATGACTAGTTGATTTACAACTTCTCCAAATATTTAGCAAATTGTGCATCCATTTGGTTACACTTAAGCCTTTATATAAAGGGTATTTTTGGTTTTTAGGGTGCTAGTGGCACATAAGGCTTCTCCTCAACTTGCTCTTATTCTTTCTCTTGGATTTGTTCCTTATAGCTTTCAGCCTTCTCATTTGGTTCCTCTTGTTGCTTGCTCATTCGAAGTGTAATTACTTTCAATTGCTTCCTTGGATTAGCTTTCATGTTACTTGGGAGACTCCCTACACTTTTAAATGATAAAATATTGTAAGCTGTCTAACTTGAACATCAAATTTTTTTATGGAAGATGCATGATTCTTCATTATTTGGTTGAATTTATCTTCCATCTTCTTTTAACCTTCCTCTTGGCTAGTGAACTTGGAGCCCAAAACATCCATCAATTGTCCTTCCTCTTTTAATGGGCCTTGTTCTCTCACATTGTTACCAGCATTATTAGTCCAAGAGAAATTTGGGTGGTTTTCCACCTAGGATTATAAGTATTATAGTAAGGATTATTATCTCTTTGTGATAGTGACCCTGTGTAATTTACTTGCTCTATTCCATTAGCATCCATCACGAAACAATCAGTTGTCCCATGATTATCTTGCCTACAAAACTTACATCTATGTCATATAGCCTTCATTGAAGAGGAAGAAGTGCCTTGCAAGTTGTTGAGTTGGTAAGTGAGGGCTGATATTTGTGCTTGAAGGGCTATCACTAAATCGATGGGTATCATCCCCTTTTTCTCCTTGAAACTTTTTTTTCTCTTTTTGCTCTCATTTGTCCATAAGAAAATATTGTTTTTCATCTTCTCTAATAAGTTGTGAGCTTCATCAATTGTCTTTCTCATTAAAAAGCCTTTAGTTACTCCATCTATTTTCCCTCCTGTTTGTTGATTCACTCCACTGTATAATGTTTACATCCATATCTCTTTTAATAGTTTTAGGTATGGGTAGCTCTTTTGTAACTCCTTCAACCTCTCCCTTATTTCATAGAATGACTCCCCATCACGTTGTTAAAAGTTATTAATTTACTTAATAATCCTTGTAGTCTTTGTTAGTGGGAAATATTTGGCTAAGAATCCTTGAACAAGTTGCTACTATGGGGTGATATTTTTGGGATATAGTGATTTGAACCATGCCTTTGCTCGATCCATTAAGGTGAATGTAAATAATATCATCTTTATTGCATCTTCTAACAATCCATTATAAATCTTCATCAAGTTAGCTAGGTACATGCTGGGATCTTTATTAGCCAATCCATAAACTTTACACCAGTTTGAAAAATGTTCAATACAGTTAACTTTATGTTAAAGTTGTTGTCTTGTAGAGAAGGCCTTATTATCCCTTATTGGTTGGCATTGAAACCTAGCCTCATAAACTCCATAAATATACTTTGATCCTTGGTAGATCTGTGGTGGACCACTAAAAACTAAAATACCTAACTAACCTACTATAATAGTGCAAGTTAGGTTTGATCCCACAGAGAATTGGTTATATTTTTTAATTATTCATAATCATGTGGAAAGGAAAAAGAAAATAAAAGAAAACCCTTGGATGTGAAAGAATTTAAATAAATGAAAAAATAACAAATAAAATTAAAGTAAAGTAAAACAAGAAAGAAGATAAAAAGGATGGAAAGCTTGGCATAAGATATTATCCAAATTCATGAATTCAATTGATCAATGAAAATATAAAGATTTTGCTATACCAAAGATGCTAGCCTATAAACACAAGTAAGCTATTATGTCCAAAGTTCCTCTAGTGTTAGACAAGTCTTATATGATAGAAAACTTATCCCTAACTACATGACAACTTAAAACAAGCTCTTTAGATTTAATGGCGTAACAACATTAACACACTAAGGAATAGGTAGCCTAAACCATATGTTTGAACAAGTTGTTGTCATCAGGGGTTATTTTTCGGATTTAGTGATTTCAACCATGCCTTAGTTTGGTCCCTTAAGGTGAATGTAAATAATGTCTTCTTTGCTACATCTTTTAACAATACAATGTATCGTACAGTATAATAAATCTCTATAAAATTTGCTAGATATGCAATGGGATCTTTTTTAGCCAAATCATAAAACTGTACACTAGTTTGAAACATGTTTAATAAAACTAATTTTATCTCAAAGTTGTTGGCTTGGATAGGAGACCTTGTTATCCTTTATTGGTTGGTATTGAATCTTTGCCTCATAAAGTCCAAAAATATCCTTTAGTCCTTAGTAATTCTATCATGGACAACTAAATAATAAAATACCTAATTAATATACTATGTAGTAAGGCAAGTTAGGGTTGATCCCACAGAGAGTTGGTTGTATTTTTAACTATTCTAAATGTTGTGTAAATGAAAAAGGAAATAAAATAAAATCCTTAGATACGAACCAATTTAAAAAAACAAAAAGATAACTAACAAAATTAAAGAAACGAAAATCAAGAAATCAGATAATAAAGACGGAAAGCAGGGTAAAAGATATTATCTAGATTCATGAATTGAAATTGATCTTAAAAAATAGAAAGATTATGCTAAGTCTAAGATGTTAGCCTATAAATACAAGCAAGCTCTTACGTCTTAAATTCCTCTATTTTTAGACAAGTTCTATACAATAGAAATTTTACCCCTATCCACGTGACAACTTAAAATAAACTTTCTATAGTTAGTGGCGTGACAACATTAACATAGTAGGGAACAACTAGCCTAAACCATAATCAGACAAGCTCAGACTATGTAACTTAGAGAATTAGAATTTTAGAATAATTGATTAAATTTACCTACAAAATCAATTAACATATTTGCACTTACGAATTTCGCTAATGAAAATTACGGATTAAAAGCTAAATCTCAATTATTACACTAGAAATTACACCTAGGATGGCGAATCCTCTGAATTAATCTCTAATTTATGGCATTAACTATGAATTCCAACTTAATCCTAGCATAAATCACAATGTTCATTAAAGAACTAATCAATTCTCACCATTACAATGCATTAACCCATCCAATAAAATCAAAGAAAACCTTTCCTAACATAATGAAAGTAAGAAAAACACAATATGAAATTAAACTAAACAAAGAACAAAATTTAGAAATCATAAAGACAATAAGAGAATTAGGGCTGGAAAAATAAGAAACCATACTACATTAATATAAAACAAAGGTTTAACAAGCATTTAAACAAACCCAATCTAAATAAATAAAGAAAATAAAATGAAAATATAAACGACAATAGTAGAAACATAATTGAAACTAGAGTTAAACACCTAAAACTACTTAGTCTAAGGAAAGAACATGAAAAGAGAAGGTAAGAACATGAAAACATAAGCAAAACCTAAGGAAAGCACTAAAAAACAAAAGGGTTGCCCAAGTGGGAGCCAAAACTACTGGGAATGGCCTCTCTTCTGCTTATTATACATCCTCTTAGGGTTTAGAAAATTTTTTGAAAGTTAAAAGTCACGTTTGCTCCTAATTTTAGTGAAAGATAGTAATTTGTGGTAAGAGTTGATTGATTAAATATTGAAGTGAAAATAATGAAAAATAAATACTTTCTAGACCCTCAACATAGGTCTAAAGAGACCTATGTTAAGTTCCCCAAAGACCCAAATTAAGGGATTCAATACCAGGATAATAATAGTGGTTGCACTATCCTATTACAATGTCACTGAGCTCTGGGTCAAAGCTCCATTGTAGGCATAGACATGTAAATCTCCATAATTATGGATGAAGCATAGCTTGTAATAAAAGCCTAATATAGTAAAGGTAAAGGGGTTATCCTTAAGCTTCTTCGCATGGAAAATAATAAGAATATGTGCCATAATTATGAGAGATTAGATCTAGAATTTTTCTCTCTAGCTTTTCCTTAGTTTTTCTTAGTGTTCCTCATCCTTAAACATTTGTATCTTTGATTCTGAGTTATTTTCTAAGTTAAACATTTGTATCTTTGATTCTGAGTTATTTTCTAAGTTACCAAATATTGGAGCTTGTTATTCAGACATATATTTGGGCTTGGAGATCATCTTGGTAGATTTTCTAACTCAAATTACTTTATGATTAGCTCTTTTTCCAAGATTAATCAAAGTATTATGATTTAACTTACATACATTCTTATTTTATGATTTTCTTGAGCTTTGATTAGTGATTTTTAGTGACAGAGGAGTTGAGATCACAATTTAGAACCAGTGAACCATTCAGGAGGCTCTCTTGGGTGTTTCTCAACTTAAAACTCATTAATTAGCTCTTTAAATTGTGATTAATTAAAGTTTGCTGCTTAAGATGCTTATTTTGTTTATTTTATTTATTATGTGTGTCTAAATCAATTTCTTGCTAAGGATTGGTTTGTAAGTGAGTTCACTAACGCCTTGTTTGGTAATGTTATCTGTTGTTGTTTTCAATTTTGGTTTTCATAGGCACAGAAACCAAAGTCTACATCATGTTTGGTTTCATTTCATTGTTATTCTTATGAGGAAAATAAAAAATAGAACCGTTTATGTTTTGTTGTTATTTTGGGGACCAAAGTACTTGTGAGAAAAGCAGAAATAAAAAAGGGAGACTAAAACAAAACACAACAGCAATAACACGACTTTGTCAGTCTCGCCTCCATCATCTCTGATCTCCAACCGTCTGCTCTGGCTGCCGACCGCCTGCTTTAGCCACCGACTGCCTGCTTTGACTGCCTCTCGGAACTTGTTGCTACTCGTGACTCATAGATCATAACCCGCGACCCGCGACTCTAACCTGCGACCTACAAAGTAGTGAGTCACCATTGTTGCCAATCATGTCTCCACTGTGCTTAGTCACCTGTTTGCTCTTCCTTCCCCATTGAACTAGCCTATATGCCCTCCCCTCTCCATCAAAGGTTATTTGTATCACCTACTTTATTTTTATAATTTTTAAAATTATTAAAGATTTTTTTTGTAATTTTAAAATCTAAGTTTAATACAAATTATTATTAAAATAAATAAATATTTTATGTAATAACTATTTTTAATTATTAAAGAATTTATTTGTTAATTTTAAAATTGGGATTTAATATAAAAATTAATTAAAATAAAATAAAATTTATTTTTATTTATATAATATTTATAATTATTAAAGAATATTTTTTGGCTATTTTAAAATATGAACTTAATATAAAATGTCATGAAAATAAGTTAAATGTTTATTATTAAAATTTTATTTATATGGTCTTTATAATAATTAAAAATCTAATTTTGTAATTTAAAAATTTGAGTTTAATATAAAATACTATAAAAATAAATTAAAATTTAATTATTAATGTTTTACAATAAAAATTATAAACATACTAACACAATAAGAAAAATATCAACAACTAAAAACAGAAAGAGAACACAAGAAAAAAACAAAAATTAAAATTAACAACTAAAAACCAAAAATAGAAGCTGAACCAAATGAGCCCTAAGTTTTGTGCATGTTTGAGGGACTAATTTTTTTTATTTAAAAGTTGAATGATCTATTTTTGTGTTAACCACATAATAAAAGATTAATATATAATTGACAATCTGAAAAATCTACCTAGGTTATTGGATTAGCCAAGAAACAACATAATCTAATTTTGGAATAACCAAACCTTAATTAATTGTGAAAGTTTTAATTCTAAGATTAAAGATCCAGGAGTTAAACTTCTGAATATTAAACTTCTTAATCTTAAAGCCTATTAATTTAATTTGATTAATAACTAAACTTTTACTTAGGATTAATAGAGAAAAGACATAGTTTTAGCCATAACATTGTCTTGAAATTGTGAAGATGCTCTAAATCACTCACCATAAATATTAATTGCTTAATTTTTTTATTGGAAACCTAATCTTGATCTAATTTCTTTGATTTTGGTATTTTTTGAAAGCAATTGGACGCCATATATAGTCTTTAAAATCAAGTTATGATAAAATAGTATTTTTCAGTTTTTTTTAAGTAATCAATTTTATCTTCTTAGATAATTCTAAGCTAATTGACCTAGTACTTATCAATTTATCTACTTTTTGTGAGAGGTGCACTTGCCTGCACATTGGTTTAATCAAAGTTAAAATTATGTTAAAAATTAAGTCACTTAAACCGATCAATAAGTTATTGGCGTCTTTACTGGGGAATGAGCTAGAATATTAGGGATAAATTGGTGTGAATTTCTAAATTTTTGTGCATTATTTGTGTTATTTCTAAATTTTAAGGGATTAAATTTTTATACTACCACGTCTGATCCTTTAAAAGTAAAGACATCTCGTGACACTGAATCTAAACTTGTAGAAATGGACCTCTAGGAATATGTAGCTATAAGACGTCCGAAAGAACCTAGACAATCAACAATGATGGACTTAGTAATGGGAAATAGAGGTAGATCTGTGCATAGCATTGTCTAATCCAAGGTAAATGCAAATAATTTTAAAATGCCATACAGTATCATTTCTATGATTAGGTCTTCACAATTTGGTGGATTAGCTTTAGAAGATCTGAATGAACATTTACAAAATTTCATAGACATTTGTGATCCTTTTAGAAGCAATGGGGTTTCGGAACAAGCTGTTAAGCTTAGGATTTTTCCTTTTTTTTCTCTTAGAGATAAAGTTAAAGCCTGGTTATCCACATTTCAGATTGGTTCCATTAATATAGAGGATGATTTGATAAATTTGTTCTTAGTTTAATTTTTCCTACCTGTCAAAGTAGCCAAAATGAAAACTGAGATTAGCTCATTTGTGTAATATGAGAATGAGAGCTTATATGAGGCTTGAAAGAGCTTTAGAGAGATGCTTACTAGTTATCCTAGTAATGGTTTCAATACGTGGTAACAAGTTGATATTTTCTACACTAGCCTTACACCTTTAACTTATAGCACCATCGATGATGCAGTTAGAAGTAATTTCATTAAAAAACTCTAAACAAAACCTATAGTTTGATTGAGAAGATGGAAGAAAAAAGAAACTTTAAGTACTATTCTAAAAATAACCTTAGGAATCCATGTACATCACCTTAGGAAACCATGTGGAGTTCATGTAAAAAATTTACAATCCTAGTTAGAGGAACTATATAAAGTTTTCCTAATAGAATAATCAAAACTATCAATAACCATCATCAGTAGACACTCAAAGAACCCCTCCACTTGGCTTTAGAGTTAATCATCCTCCTAGAGAGTTGGCTAGTTTTGAGGAGACTGTGATTAAATACATTTAATCAAATGAGTCAAGGATGCAAAACCATGAGGCATCTATCAAGAATCCTGAGACTTAAGTAGGGAAAATAGTACAACTCTTACAAAAGAGACTACTCGGTAAGTTGCCTAGCACTGCTGAAGCCAAATCTTGAGAACATGTAAAAGATATTACCTTAAGGAGAAAAAGAGAGGTTAAGAGTGAGAGAAAGAAACAAAAAGAGAAAAGAAAGCAAGTGGTGGAGAATGAAAAGAAGGAAAAAATAACGAAGAGAGTGAAAATAGAGAGGGAACTAAAAAAGGTGAGAAGAAGAAATAGAAAGAAGTGGAGGGTGAGAGTTCTAAGAAGCCACTTAGGTTGTTTCCAAATCCGAATGTCCAACCTTACAAACCTCGAATACCTTACCCTCAAAGATTGTAAAATACCAACTTTGAAAAGTACTTTGGGAAGTTCTTATAAATGTTTAATAAATTGCATACCAATATATTATTTATTGAAGAATATGCTTAAATTCCCTCCTATCAAAAGTTTTTAAAGGAGATTATGTCCAACAAGATAACATTGGGGGAATATGAGACTTTAAAGCTCAATAAGGAGTGTGATATAATCCTATTAAAGAAGTTATCTCCAAAACTTAATGAATCTGGTAATTTCATTGTTCCTTGCATAATAGGTAGCTTAAAAATAGATTGAGTTTTGATGGATTTATAAGTAAACATTAACTTGATGCCCCTGTCTATTTTTAAGAACTTGGGATTGAAAGAACCTAAACCCCCAATAGTTTCATTACAATTGGCAAATTGTTATGTGACATATCCATAAGGAATTATAAAGGATGAATTAGTTAAAGTTGGCAGATTTATTTTAACTATATATTTCTTAATGTTGGATATGGAAGAAGATAGGAAGATGCCTAATATTCTTAGATGACCATTTATGGCTACAACTAGGGTACTAATTGATGTTCATGGTGGAAAGTTTATTTCGAGACTCCAAGATGAAGAGATACGATTTAATTTTTTTAATAGCACCCTATGGATTATGATTTTTGTAACTTCATTGAAGTTCATTATATCAATCCTTTTGTGATTCTATGTTTTGATCCTTTCCAAAAGGCATTAACCCATACTCAATTCTTGGACATAGATGAAGAGTACTTAAATGAAGTTCTAGGTGATTTAGAGGCTAGAAAGGTGTCCTCTAGTTGGACTCCATCTAAAAAGTATGAATGTCTAGATTAAGCAATTAAACCCTTAACTAAAACATTTATTGAGGAGCCACTAGATATAAAACTCAAGCCTCTTCCTTCACACTTAAAGTACATATTTTTTTAGTCCCCCGTTGCACTTACATGTCATTATTTCATCAGCTCTAACTAAATGTATGAAGGACAAATTGTTGTACATTTTTCTTGATCATGTAAGACCTATAAGTTTGACTATTCTAGACATCATAGGAGTAAGTCCTTCAATTTGTAGGTGTAAGATTCTTATGGAGGGAAAAAGTAAGCCCTTGGTCCAACTGTAGTGAAGACTGAATCCAAAGATGAAAGAAATGGTGAAAAGGAAGTAGTGAAGTTTCTAAATGTTAGAAAAAATTTTCCCATCTTTGATTTAGTGTGAGTTATCCCACTTAAACTGGTACCCAAGAAAGGTGGCACTAATATATTTCAAAATGATCAGAATGAATTGATTGCAACAAGAAAGGTAACTGGTTGGCAAATTCCAATAACCCTTGAGGATCAGGAGAAAACAATCTTTACCTATTCTTATGGCATATTCTCTTATAAACGCATGCTTTTTGGCTTATGTAATGCCCTTGCTACATTTCAATGATGTGTAATGGCCAATTTTTTTAGATATAATTTAGTATTGCATCTAGGTCTTTATTGATGAATTTTTAGTCCCTGCCACATCATTCAATTCTTTCTTAGACAATTTGGAAAAAGTGCTTAAAAGATGCGAGGATCAAATTCGGTACTAAACTAGGAAATGTTTCCTTTTATGATGCAAGAATGCATTATACTTGGTCATAATATTTTTAGTAAGGGAATTGAAATAGATCAGGTTAAGATACTCTACTCCCACATTTAAATTCATTTTAAGAAGTTAAAAGTTTTCTGAGTAATGCTAGTAGCTATTGGAGATTCATTAAGGATTTTTCCAAGATCATATAACCTTTAACTAATCTTTTTACCAATGATGCTATCCTTGATTTCAATGATAATTGCATGTATTCTTTTAAGCTATTGAAGGAAAAGCTTACAAGTTCACCTATCTTAGTTTCGCTAGATTGATCTTTACCTTTTAGATTAATGTGAGATGCAAGTAATTTTACAATTAGTTTAGTTCTATGCAACGAATGGATAAGATATTTCTTCTGACTTATTATGATGCTCAAAAGAACTATAAAACGATTGAGAAGGAGATGTTAGTCATTGTTTTTTCATTTTAAAAATTTTAGTCCTATTTGATTCTTTCCAAAGTGATAGCATATACAGACCATTCGTCTTTAAAGTACTTGATAAATAAGCTTGATAAAAAGCTATGCTTGATTAGATGGGTTCGACTGTTGTAAGAATTTGATATTGAGATCAAGGACAAGAAAGGTACCAAAAATTTTACTGTTGACTATTTTTCACATTTAAGTGAAAAGGTAATGGAGAAGGGTGAAATTCAAGACATTAAAGAGGTTTTTCTAGAGGAGCAATTGTTAGCACTGATGACTTTGGCTTAATATCCTGAGTATCTTAATTATTTGGTTAACAATATGAAGCCTCATAATTTTATTATTAGCAAAAGAAGAAGTTCTTCATTGATGTTAAGCGATATCTATAATATAATACCCATTTTTACAAGATTTGTACTAGTGGTATTATTCGACGATGTACTTCTTCAAAGGAAGTGCCTTCTATACTTAGTTATTGCTATTGCAAGGAAGTAGGACTGTAGCATCATACTCTCATAGGACACCTACTCGACATTCTGATGAATATCCAAGTAAATATCCTACAAGGGTGCACGCCAGAGTAACTACAGTAGGCATGATGCAACATAATCAAAAGGAACATAGACATCAAACCTCATAATTCATTAAACCAAATTCCATTTATACATAGTCATAAACTGTACATAAGTAGCAAATAGAACAAAAACATGCTATCTAGAGTCTTCGAGACTTCAACTGACTAACCTCTGAACCATAATGAATCTGTAAATACACAGCTCTCACTTTCTCTATACTTTATTAATCTAGGAGTCGAGCTCCTTCTGACGTAAAATGTTGAGTAGGGTAAGTTTTTGGGGAAAAACTCAGTGAGTGGCCATCATCGATATGCTCACTCTATCCATACATAAGCATATAACACAAAAAAAATCATAAAATCATCATAATTAGAATCACGTTTTTCATGTGTTTAGCATATCAAGGTATGATTATATATGCGAGAAGACAATTACAAATGCACATGGGACATGATTTTATTTTTCTTTTGTTGTAACTTTATATCATTTACTATCCCATATCAGCAACTAATACTAGGCTTATTCTTCGGGTATTGACCCCAATCCGTAGTGGAGAGCGGGTTTATACATATCTGAGCCTGAGGCTCGTTCCAACCACGAGCATAAACCCCATACCAAATTGTGGCTAGCTTGGTAACCTTAGTCACAATGCCATTAATGTAATCATGCATTTCATGAATGCAAAGCAACAAATTGCAGATGATACAATCAATTAACCAAGCAGAATACATAAATCCGTGCTTCAATCAAGGTAGGAGAAGAGGGGTTTGGAAGAGCTCATCAAGATTTACAAAATACTCTAAGGTTTGGCTTGATTTTCGTAAGAATCATGTAGGTTAGGGTTAGGGATTGAAGGTTACAAAGGAAGAAGAAGAAAGCAGAAGAAAATGTATGGAAATTGGACTAAAAATGGTTAAAAACTGATGGTGGTAAGTAATGAAACATAATTGGTCCAAAATGTCACATTTTCATTGGTTTATACTCTACCAAACACTCTCTTCAACTTGTTAACCCTTGTTTAATTCACCATCACTCACTAACCACCAATCATTTGATCATGAAATTTTATAAACATATCCACAAGACCTATACGAACAATTTTTATGTTTCTTGCATACCCTAATTCAGACTCCAAGGTCCTCATTTAAAAGGAAACATCTATAGTACCCGAATTAGTATCCTAACAGGAGTAGATTCAATAAAACAACCATAACTTTCATTATACTTATCATTTTGACCTGATTCTTTCTCTAAATTCCAACTAAGACTAGTTCTACAAAATTTATTCCTTATTCTCCTTAAAATTCTCATTCTATCAGGACATAAAATGGGTCAAACATTTAGATTAGATTTTAGCCTTGAAATCAAAATTTGACTCCAATGACGTTTAAATTACAAACGCCTCCCCATAACATCTTATAATTCATCAATCCACACTTTTCCATTTTCCTAAAACATTTATCATCACACCAATCCCTCAATTTTCATCCCTCTAATCATTCCAAATAAAAAATTCATAAGTCAAAACACAAATAACTTCACATTTGCACGATAATCACATCAAAATCACTTATACCCAAAAATGATCAATTGAATGCAGCTAACACATTTACCATTATTCAAAATCACAATTGAAGAATGTATATGAAATGCATTTCACAATTATGCATCTGAAATGACTCTCTAAATAGTGGATTCCTATATATATATATAGGAATCGGGTCACTATAAGGACACTTTAGGCTGACTAGGACTGAGTACAAAGTTTTATAGTCGGGATTTTATTCTCCCAAATTATTTAAGGAAGCATTTCACTATGTAAAATCTTGTGAAAACTGTGAAAAGGTCGAGTACATTTTATGAAGACATGAGATGTCACTAAATAATTTTCTAATATGTAAGATTTTTGTTATTTAAGGCATGGATTTCATAGGACCTTTTCCCAAATTATATTCCAACCAAAAAAATTTTGCGGTTGTGGATTATATCAGTAAATAGGTTGAAGTTGTTGCATTACCAACCATTCATTCAAGAGGTATGATGTTATTTTTAAGGAAAAACATCTTTACCAAATTCGAGAAACTGAGGGTCATGATTGGTAATGAAGGGTCCCACTTTTTCAATTGACATTTTACTTCCCTCCTAACTAAATGTGGTATTACCCATAAGGTAGCCATACTTTATCATCCTCATCCTAGTGGTCAGGTAAAGATTTTTAATTATGATATTACAATAATTTGGGAGAAAACTGTTATCTCATTGAGGAAAGATTAGTCGGTAAAGTTGGATGATGCTTTGTGGGCTTATCGTACTACTTTCAAGACTCCCATAGGAATGTCTCCTTATAAATTGGTTTACAGAAAGTCTTGTCACTTACCTATGGAGCTAGAAAATCAAGCATATTAGGCCATCAATTTTATGAATTTTAAATTGAGGAAAGTGGGAGAAGAATGATTATTATAGTTGAATGAGTTAGATGAATTTTTTCTCGATGCTTATTAAAACTCTAAATTGCATGAAGAGTGACTTAAAAGATGGTATGACAAGTATATCATTCATCATGAAATTAAGTTTGGTAACAATGTCTTGGATTGCAATTCATGATTGAACTTATTTCTTGGAAAGTTGAAATAAAGATGTACAAACCGTATGGAGTGACCAAGGTGTATCCATTTGGCATAACTGAAGTAATTAACGATCACTTAAATTTCAAGGTGAATGGGAAAAGGGCCAAGTTGGATGTTTCTAGTTTAGTTGAAGAGCATGCTAAGATTCTTTCACTTTTTGATCCTTACTAAACTCAGAAGTTTCCTCATTGGTTAGTTATTTTTGTGTGTGTTATTTTTTTGTGGGACCTTATTTTAAAGTTTTGAAAGCTTTAAGGTTGTTTTATTTAGTTTTAGTATCCTTGCATTAGTATTTCTTTAAATTTTAGTGTGATTTCTTTAGTTTTGAACTGTTTAAAATTCCAATTTTAGAACAATTTGATGAACAATCCCCTCAATTTTGTTGGATCTTAATACGGAAAAAAATTGGTGATGTTTTAGGGTTAACATTCACTTAGGAATCGGTTAAACAGATCCTCAAAGGTGGTCTAGTTAACCCCTATTGAAGGCATGTTGAGTCACATTAGTCTTCGAAAACTAGACCATTAATGGAGACCCTCAACAATAATTGGGGACCACTGTTAAGGTACTACTGAATCACTGTTCGTTACACAAAAGACCAAAAACAATGTTGTTTTGAGTTAAAAATGTTTTTAAATTCACTTTCATCACCTCAACCTCTTAATCACCCTCACCACTACAAAAACATTCCTTACACCGACCACTATTTGTTGTTTGTGATTTTTGCAAAAAACTCAAAATTTTTCCATTTTCTTTACCTTTTTCATGCTCTAAACCCATTGTCTTCCTCAAATAAACTAAAATTATTCAATTTTCACCATTTTCACACAAAATTGCCACCCCTTCACCTTCTTTAAAATTTCTCCATTTTTGTTGCGTTTTTAAGAAAAAATTTTGTACCATTACATTCCACACATCATTGTGTTTCCATGGGTACTAATATTTACTAAACCATTCTTAGCAATGACAAAGGAATATTTCAGTGATAAAAGAATATTCCAATGACGTTGACCGAAGTAACTATTCATCTGAGGTTATTTTTTAGCATATTTTAGGTACTTTTCCACGTAATATTCAATTAAATGGTGCCCTAGACTTCCACAAGACAACCTTCTATTAAGAGTTCATCCTTTAATTTCAACAGGTTCACTCCTCAGGAGAAGCAAATTTGTTCCATTCTTACTAAACTAATAAGTTTATTGTAAAGCATTCCATCCATGCAGATTTGAAGTTTGAGTATAATGTCTCTAGCACCTTCAGAGCCTTAGGTTGGAAATCGGTGCTTACACTTTTAGGACCCCATTTTTTTACTTTAGTTCTTAAGCTCTATGTGAACATCGAGGCAAAGGATGAATATGACATCATTGAGATTTGGAGTATTGTGCGAGGCATTCCTATTCACATGACACATGAATTTATTTTAGACTTTTTAGGAATACCAGATGAGGGTGATATTTATGTGAGGGCTCACGATACCTTTCATGGAGATTTAGTTACATACAATCTCAAATTTTCAATTGTCACAGCTGGACATACCCTAGGGTTAGTTAGGAATAACTCCTGAGCTTTTATTACTTCTTATATAAGGGTTAGGGAGCATATAATTATGGCACTATTACATGTTAATGTATCACTTAAAGCTAGTGGACTTAATGAGGTGAGGTTTGGGGACGTGTACAATATGTATAAGAGGTTTAGGGCCTTCCTCTTTCAAGATTCATCATTAGGCATGTGAGATGTTGTCAATATGAAGTGACCTAGCAAGAACTTCTGCTTTCCCTACTTATTGACAAGGATATTTCAAGGAACATGAGTTCCTTTCGATTATAAGGCACCTGTGGTCTATATTTGCTATACTCAAATCATGTATTCCACACTCAAGTTGTGGAAGTATGCCCATGTTAGGGGTTAATGGTATAATACCATTGTTCATGAGTTGTAGGAGGGTGAGATACCTAATGAACCTACTATGCCATATGATGCTCCTGCTACACATAAGGACATTATGGGTGGAGTATCTTTGGAGGTGACACTGAATTTCTATCGCTTTCCTCTTAATTCACTAGCTTTTACGTCACCTCCTCTTGATATACCATCGTCTAATCTTATGGCTATTTTATGGGAGATGGAGAGTCATTTTGCTTCCAAACTATCAAATCTTTGTTATGATATTTATAACTACTATCTATGGTCATCTAGATCATATGGAGTTTCAGATGGAGTGATTACAAGAGCATTAGAGATCCTAGGATCAAGATCATATCCCAGTTTTTAGTTGCTTTTAGGTTATTTTTTTGGGACATATGTTTTTTTTTAATACTTTTAGTGTGTTCCCTTTTTGTTATTCTCAATTGCTTTTTTTGTGTTTCGTGTTTTTGGCTGTATTTTTTTCCCTTCATGTCTTTTTATTTCCTTTCAAATTTATTCTTGCTCCTTGGATGTACATTAATCACATATTTATGATAGTATAGCATATTTTTGTTATTTTTTGCCTCTTGTTTTTGATATTTTTGGTGGCTTTAGTTGTTGTCATTCACCCCAATGGAGCAGCATCACGATCACATCATAAGGGTGTATTTCTTTCCTTTCTCACACATTTTTTTTCTTGATTTTATATGTCTAAACATTAGGGACAATGTTTAATTCAAGAGCGGGGGAGGGATCTGATTATTGTAAACTTATGTTTTTTGCCCTAAAATATATCATTTTATCATCTTTTTCTTAATAGTAAATATTTTGTTGAAAAAATTTATATTTTGGATAAATTTCATTAAAAAATTTTCCTTTTGATTTGAATTTATTTTAGTGAATTAAGATGTTATTGATGCATGTGATGCATGCCTAATTTTTAATTAAATTTATCGAAGAATCAAAATAACGCTACCACAATAAACAACTAGGTAAGTGTACCTATCATAATGCAATAAAGTTAAGGTGAGTCTAAGGTAGAAGTCACAGGGACTGCTATTACCAGTGAATGTTTATTTAAACTGTCTAGCTTAACAAGATTGAAAGAATATTTGTTTAATAAAGAAATTTTAAAAAAAAGTAAATTGCTTAACTAGACTCACAAAAGATAACATTAATGATGAAGCTAGGATACAAGTGATTAATCTCTTTAGGATATTTACCCATTCATTATTCATCTTTATTTTACTTAATTTCCAAATTTACTAGACCGTAGATTTCTTAATGTAAACCACGGTCTCTCTCAGGTTATGCAATCCTATTCAAGTCAATAAATTGGGCAAATGTTGTCTCTATTCCTCTCTATTGATTGAATGCATTATATCTTTTTAGGGAACCTATTGTTTTAGCTATGCTCACACCTAACTCAGACATCTTCTGTAAGTATATCTTTAGGTCTCCCTGAAAGATGTATTATTTATAGAGTGATTCTAAGTATGCTATGATTGTATCTTTCAATTAAACATATGCAATGGGCTCTTAATTAAGCATACACAAATCCAAGCATTGAAATCAACATTTATGTTCACATAACATTTGATAAATAATGTTGTTAAAATCTATAAATAATCCTAACATAAAATCTAGAAATTCAAGATTAAATTAATAACAAAGAATCAATACTACATCATAGAGTTCATAAAAACCCAAATCCTAATGAGAAAATTAATTCCTAATCATTATTTGAATCACAAGAATAATTATTAAAGGGAAAGGGAAAGAAAGGCTCATGATGATTCAATCTTGTTCCATGTCTCTTCAACGATTTTTTATGTGAATTCCTTGTCTTAAATCTTCAATTTTTGTGTTTGGAATCCTTTTGTTCCTTCAAAATTAAGTAGTTATCCTTCTGATAAGGTCTTTGATCTTAAAACCCTTCCTTGGTGACTTCTTGTGGTTTTTGGAGGAAAAAACTCCCTAAATCCCTTCACATATGACCCATAAACTGGACCCTTGTCTGTTGTCTTGCTTATGACATCCTCTACCAGGATATCATGGGCATGGTTCTAAGGCATTGATCCTAGCCCAAGTCGAGGGTTATCGTTTTCTTATAACTTCTACCTTCCTTTCCTTTTCTTGCTTCTAACTCCTATACACCTCCAATAGCTGCTAAGTTTTATATGAAGGCTCCCCACATGATAATCTTGCACCCTACAAAATTTCATAACAATCGAAGATCGGGAAGCGTGCCTAATATATCATAAAAGTCACCTGTACCAATACTGGTGGTTGTTAGAGCTTATCTGTTCCCTTCTAAATATATCTTTCATGGCTTAAAATTAGTATGGAACTTCATAATATGATGCTCTAAGTCCTTAAGATAATTCCGCCCCTCTTTTCGTTCCAAAAGTTCCCTAAATTGCTCACCAAATCCTGCAAAACACAAAGAATCATCCAAAGTAACTCAGTAGTATCTTTTGCATAATTAAGCCAAATATGCACCTAATTCATATGCCATATCCTTTAAAGCTAAGATAATTATTACAAAAACATGCTTCAAATATATATAAATAAGGTGCTATTAGTTATGTAATTAATTTTTGATTATTAAGGATTAAATATTTTCAAATAGCTTCATAATTTAGAAAAGGGATACCTGATTCTCATAAGATGTTCCATATATAAAACGTATATTTCATAGTGAATTGTGTTTTAAGTGATCTTTTTCACCATCTTGTTTATATTTAACTTAAAAAATAAAATGAAAAAGAAAATAAAAATGGATAAAAATGAAAATGACAAATTTAAAAAAGTGAGAAATAAATTCACACTACTAGCTTTGAACTGATAAAAAGGTTAAAATATTGAGTGGTAATAGTAGCCAGTTCATGTGAGGTGACTCAATTGACTAATTGGGTGCTATTCATGAAAAAATATTCACCTCCATATAAAATGATTGAGTGACTTCTCATCCAAGCTTAAAACTCACGTGCATGTTCAATTTTGTTTATAAGTGAATAAAAGATATGAGATAGATTTAAAAGGTATTGAATTTACTTTGGTTATATACATTTTACATGTGGAATGAAAATTTCAATTTAGGTTAAAGTTTAAAAATTATGGAGTGATTTCAAACCATTTATGAATTAATGAGATTAATCAATTACATAAAATCTAACTGATTCATCCTGAATGATAAATTTAGGAATTCTTTTGAATGATTTGTTTGATGATGTTGAATTAATTTTCGTCCTATTTTCAAAATGGATGATTAACAGATTTGCTTAAGAACAAGAAAATTCTTAAGTATAGGGAATTATTAGGAGTCAAATTGATTGTGTTTTCAATTAATTTTTTTTATATTTTAACCCTTGATTTCGTGTTTGAATATTTAATCTTTGAATGGAAATACTTAATTTGCATTTGGACTTGATTGATTGAAAATTGGAGTGAAAATAATGTGAAATAAAAACTTTTCAAAGCCTTACATTAACGTCCCTAGAGACCCACATTAAGAGATTTAGCAACAGAATAATAACAGGGGTTGCATCGTCATATTACAATGCAGTTGAGATATGAGACAAACCACCGTTGCAGGTACAAACATGCAAATCTCTACCAATTTTTCAAAATTATGGCTGAACTATGGCTTGCAATTAAAGCCCTAGCAACTAAAGATAAAGGGGGCTATCCTTAAGTTTTTTTAAGTGGAAAATAAAAAGAAGACAAGCCACAATTGCGAGAGATCAAGTTTAGAACTTTTCTTTCTAGCTTTTCCTAGGTTTTTTTTAGTGTTCTTATTTTTCTTCATCTTTAAACACTTGTATCTTTGATTATAAGTTGTTTTTTGAGTTACCAAACATTAGAGCTCACTCTTCAGACATATATTTGAGCTTGAAAATCATCTTAGGAGCTCTTTTTGTAAAATTAATGAAAGTATTGTTCTTTAACTTAGATATCTTCTTATTATTTGATTTTATTGAGAATTGATGATTGCTTTTTAGTTGTGGAGGAGTTGGGATCACAATTTAAAACCTATAAACCATTTACAAGCCTCTCTTGGGTGTTTGGTGGTGAAAGCTATCATCGGCTCACAAAATAATAAAATACCTAACTAATCCTGACTATGTATTTATGGCAAGTCAAGGTTGATTCCACAGAGAACTACTTGCGTTAAAGCTATTTCTAAGGTTCTCTAAAAGAGAAACAACAAAAAGAGGAACCCCTAGAATTGAACGACACTAAAACTAAACACAAAGACAATTAACGATCACAAAACAAATAAACCAAAACACATAAAACAAGTAAACGATAATAAAAGAAAGTTGGGCGGAAGATATATTAGAGATTTAGATTTATAATTGATCCTAGAAATAAATAAATTGCGATTGGTCTAAGATGCTAGCCTATAGGGTTTAACAAGCTCTTAAACCTTATGTTCCACCTATTTTAGATAAATACAACAAGTTCTAAACATATCCCTAACTATATGATAACTTAGAATGAGCTCTCCAGATTTAATGGCGTAGCAACTTTAAATACTAGGGAACAACTAGCTTAAGCCACAATCTTGCAAGCTTGGATTGTGTAACTTAGAGTTGGAATCCTAGGCTAAGTTGATTAAGTTCATTGAAAAATTCAATTAGTCTATTGCTACCTATGGAAATCACTAGGAATATTATGTATCACAAGTTCATTCCTATTAATTGAACTAGAAATTATACCTAGGTTGCCCAATCCTAATAAATCCTTAATTCATGTCATTGAAATAGAATTCCAATTCAGTCCTAACCTAAATCACAAAGCCCAATTAATTCTTAATCAATTCTCACAATTATTCATCCAAAATTCCATTAATATCTTCCAACCCAAGACAAAACTAGCCTAACATAACAAAATTAACTAAAACAAAAAATAAAGTAGCAATAAACATAATAGAAATAAAAAAGGAAAAGGTAAAAAAATAAAATCCAAACCATAGATTAACCAAATAACAAAGGTTTAATACAATAATAAAATAAAACTCAAACTAAATACAAATTAAAGCAACAAAAATATGAAAAGATTAAATAATAATTAAAAGGAACAAGTATTTAAAGCATAGAAAAAGAAATAAAGAAGATAACAAGAAAATAACCTAAAACTAACAAAAAAAAGGCAAAGAAAACTTACGGCTAAGTTAACAAACAAAGCAAAAATGAAGCTCCCCCCGAAAATATGAAGTTGTTGAATATGTATGGAAAAATCCTTGGGTTAAACGCCCCACATCATGTAAACAAAGCTCTCTAAACATTTTCATCTCCTGTATAGGCTTTTGAAGCTTTAATTGTTTTGTCCTCTTCTCATCTTGTAAAGCTCTTATCGTTTTGGTGCTCCTCGAAAGCTTTAAAAACATATTTATGATTTATTTCTTCTCATGTCTTTGGCTTCAAGTTTTTAAATCTTTTAAAGATTTTTGGAGAAAGCTCTACTTTCCAAGTGTTCTCCACCAAGATGATGTTTTTTTGTCATTTTCTTTTTAAGCCTTTAACATTTTTTCATGTGGAAGCTCATCCTTGGCCTTGTCTTTTGGAAGCTTTGCCTTTGTCTTTGGGTGCCTTAAGAAGCATGTTTTCCAATTTTTGCAAGCTAATTATTGCCATTTCACTCCGTTCCTCTTGAAATAATTGATGCCGCCACTTTCTTAAAACCAAGCCCATTATTCTTCTTCTTTTCATTTTATGCTTTAAACGCTTTTTTTTTTTTTGCTGCCATTTTAAGCCTCTCCATTAAGATTTTGCTCCAATTTACTTCAAAATCTTTTCTTTTTAATCCCAAATATGGATCAACACATCCAACCTAGTATTCAACAAAAATTGCACAGAAGTTAAGCATTTTATCTTGAAAATAGGATTAAAATCACATGGAAATGCATAAGAAAACATAAGTTAATTCAATCTTATCATTTTTCAACTTGAAACTCATTACTTACCTCTTTAAATTTTGATTAATCAAAGTATGTTGCTTAAGATACTTATTTTGTTTACTTTTGTTAATATGTGTGGCAAAATCAAATTGCAACTAAGATTTAGTTTGTAAATGAGTTAACTAAGATTTTGTCCATGTTAAAGGGGTTGATTTTTATTTATTGAAAGGATGAAATGATCTATTTTTAAGCTGGCCACTTACAATATGAATAATAGATAATCTATAATTTGAAAATATAACTAGGTTATTAGATTATTCAATAAACAATAAAATCCAATCTTGGCATAACCAAACCTTGATTAATTATGAAAGTTTTAACTCTGAGATTAAATATCTAAGAGTTAAAGTTCTTAATTTTCAAACCTTCTAACTTAATTCGATGAATGTCCAAACTTCAAATTAGGATTAATAGAGAGGAGACGTAGTCGTAACCATAATTTTGTCTTGGAATTGTAAAGATGCTCCAAATTAGTTAGCTAATTTCTTTGATTTGGTAATTTTTTTAATCAAGTAGATGTCATTTGTAATGTTTGAAATCGAGTTAGGTTAAATTAGTATTTTTCAACTTTTTAAGCAATCAATTTGATCATCCTAGATAATTGTAAGCTAATTGACCTACTAATTGAATAGTTTTCCCCATGGGATCAACATTTAAATTCTTAAAAATACGTGCACTTGTCTACACGTTGGTTTAATTAAGGTTAAAATTGTGTTAAAATTTTAGTCACCTAAACCATATACTAAAAACCTTGGTGTATGAGATTTTCATGTGAATTGGGAATATGTTGTTATTTAATGAAGAAAAAGAATGTATGTGTGATTGAATAAAGAGAGAAAAATTTTCACTCCGCTCGGTTCATAATAATAAAAATGTTAAAGTGTACAGGTGGAGCTAGTAATTATTGTGATTGTGATCTCGTATAGTAACTAACGGTGTTTAAGAAAAATTGTTCACTTTTGTGTTAAAAGATTAGATGACATTACAAATAAACCAAAAGGGATAACTGAGGTGAGTAATCAGGAGGCATTCATAACAAAATGTTTGCTCTTGTGTCAAAAGATAATGTGAATCCCAACAATTGCTTCAAGTAAAATTTAATTTTTTTGTGATAATATTAACATCCTTGATCGATTTTACATGATGATCTATATGAAACTACTCAAATGCTCGACATTGTGCACTGAGGGTTACCTATTTACTAACAATGTGATTGTGTGTGATAACAATGTTTTTATTGTAATGGAATTGCGATATGTAAATTATTTTAAAAATATTCATTAGTATTTTTTTCTCAATTAAGTTTCAACTTTTGATTGATTTTGATTTGAGTAAATGCTTAAGTCATAACTTGAGGACAAGTGATAGCTCAAGTGTGGGGATATTTGATAATACCTAAATTATACATCTTTTAACCATGGTTTTATGATTAATATATTGCATTTTAGGGATAAATCCATGTGATTTATATGTATATTTAGCTAATTTTTGAAATAATGTATTACTTATATAGTTTCTAATGAAATGTTTATATTTTTTAGGACATTGGTTAGCATTTCTAATAAATTTTAGAATTACAAAAGATGTTAAATCAATTTCAGGAGTGAGAGCATTAAGAAGCTCCATATTAAATTTCATAGCCAAAGAATGAATGTTGAAGAACCTATAGTGAAAATATCAAGAGGACGCAAAGCTAGACAGACCACGGCCTATTGTAGGTCTGTTAGTGGTTTCAGGTCATTAAGAACCACGGGAAAAGCCATGACCTTAGCTCTTACTGTAGCTCTAATAGGCTCCATTGAAGCCACTAAATGCTGAAAACAAGTTCTAAGCCATCTTACAAGGGTTTTTCACAAGATTGAAGGAGAAAGATGGAAGAAAAAAGATCAAATTCAAAACAAAATTGGATTTCCTACAAGAATCATCAAGGAGTCACAACATTCATGATTTACAAACATGAACCTTTCTAATTCCCTTCTTCTTATGATTGTTGTTATGGCATTTAAAATGTTTAGGAACTAATTTTTTTATAGAACTTGGATTATTATAAACCCTAAGATATAATATTAAATTATTATCTTCTATTTAATGAGAATTTCCATATTTTATTTTAACTACATATTGAGTTAATTGAGATTGTTTTTTAAATAATTATAATCACACAAATTCAATTCAAAGTATATGATATTAGATATTTAGATGGAACAAATCGAATATATGAGAAGATTAATTATAGGTGATGCATCTTGCATGAAGTCTTTGACCATAAGCTTATATGAGATGTTTGATTCAGATGTGAGCTTAATCAAAACAATTGGTTCTATAGAACATATTAATGCATTTAATTGATGAATTAAGATTGTTTGACCAACTACTTAATTTGTTCAATTGAGTAGGAATTGCATGACTTGATCATGGCTTATAATTAAATTGAGGGAACCTACGATCTAAAATAGCCTAGAAAGTCTATTAAACCAAAGTTAAGTGATGAAAGCAAATGCGACCTAAAGGGATTAACAATCTAGATTCCAACTTGTATATTGTTTATTAATTTGTGTGAGACTTTCTTTGGGTTTTCTTAGTTTATTTTTCTACTTTCAACAAACCATTTTTTTAATAGGCTAGATAATAGAGATAGGAATTTGTTAATAGTTGCAGACCTCGTGGATTGACAATCTTACTCACAATAGCTCTCCTACCTAGTGATATGTTCACTTACCTTATTGAGTGTTATGGTATTGTTTGGTTATGATTCTTTTGTTTTTTTTAAATTAAAACTTAGGTTAATGTCACAACCTACCAGATATGTACATGAATATTTACGTGTGCGCTTTTTTGACATAAATGTCCACGTGTCAAGTTTCATTAACTTCTTTAGTATAAAATTAACAAAGAAATGCATATGTATGATTTTAAGCTCTTAAACATTTTAGGAAGATCAAGATAAAAAATATAAGAAAAATTACAAAGCAAAACCTATTCATTTCCTCTGTGTTGATATTTGAATATTTATTTTAACACTTGTTATTCATGTATAACTAATTTAGTTCCAATAGCTTTAAATTATATCTATTAACATTTTTCCTTTAA
>JAOXYD010204969.1:0-21305 GCA_028565735.1 Pinacopodium congolense
TTGAATCATTTTTATTATTCATATGGTCTAAAATTATTTTTTAAATCTTTTTTGAAGTCTTATTCAATGTTTGGATAAGAATTTCTTTAGCCATTTATTTTCATTTTTATAATTAAAATTCGTTTTGTTTAAGCCCTTTTGTTGACATACCTCAAATCTGTCCACATTTGAATTATCATCATTAAATCTGATTTTTCAGTACCCAAATCATTTTTTATTACTTTAAAATTATCATACACATTTTTCCTAAGATCTTAAGAGTGTACTAGAATTTATTTCATTTTTAAGCACCTAAATCATTTATTGAAGCTTTAAGAAGACATATTACTCAAAGTTGTGTCCAACACTTCTATATTTCCTTATTTAGAATTAAAGCAAGATAAACCCTACAATGTTTAAGACAAAACACAAGCAACCACATAACAAACCCTATTAGCCTGCTAGACCTCTCTAGACTCTCAACTCAAGTTTTCAAGCTCTCAAAAACAAAGATTGATAGATCAACTTCTCCAATCTCTCCAAACTATCTTTCTCTGTACTATTTAAGTTTTCCTTTATCCCTATCATCTTAAATCTATTTGGTTAATTTCAAATTTTATGTTTTCTGTTAGAATAGGTGTTTATGATTTTGATTGATTATAATTTATAATTTATGGAGTGATTATATTAAGGGATTGGAGCATAAACTCTCAAACATATCCAATATGCTTTTATCTGTTTTGATCTATATTAGATATTGATTTTCGATACGTAAATCTATTTCAAAATTCTTATTTTGTGTTTTTCTATTTTCTCAAGGTTTATAAAAGGTGTTTGATTTTTTTTCGATTTTGTGGAGATGATTTCTTGAGTTTGAGGTCTATTCTCTTCAGAAGTGTCGAATCTTTCTAGAATTATCTGTCACAAATTTCAATGTTTTTTTGGATTTTTTAATCAGTTTCTAAAATCATGGAACAATTCTTTTCTATCTTCTCAAACATTCTAGAGTGTGTTATAGTTTTGTTTTGAATTTGTTGAAGGCTATTTGAATTGGTTTAAAAATCATTTTTCAGATACACCTAAATTGTCTTGTGTTAACTACATATTTTTATTATATAAATTAGTTATGCGTGTATAAGGTTGCTAATTTTAGTTTTTTTATGATCTTAGGATTATCCAAGTATTTTTAGTTTGATTTTTCGATTCTTATATCTTTTGTTTAGGGTTCCTTTTTGCAAACTACTCAAATTTGTCTAGATTTCGTGTGATTGCTTTGATATATAAAATGGAATATTAAAATATGATTTCTTTGCTTCCAAATTGTAGTTTTCTATTTTCTTTAAGTATTAGGAGTATTGTTGAATATTTCATTGAATTTTAAGAGGTTTATTTGATTATTTGGAAGCAATAGTTTTCTTGTTTATTAAATTTGTCTAGATTTGGATTAAGTACACATTTCATATTATGTTTCATTATCATACAAGTTTTTGTGTGCATCAAGTCTGCCATATTAAGCTTGTTTAAGGTTTCATTTATATGATTGATCATTCATTCAATTAATGAAAGCATTGGAGCCCTTAGTTTGATTGTGCCTTAAGTGAAACACATTCATACGTGTCCTTGGTTACTAAAAAGGGTGTATTTGCATTGTTTGGTTAGTTAAGTGTGTTAAGGCTTTTCTTTTCCATATAAAGATTAAGGTTACTCTTCACCTTTCACAAGAAGATTGGAAAGGCTCCTCTTTGTCTTAAAAGATTGGGTAGTTAAGGCTCCTCTTTGCCTAAAAAAAGATTGTTATGTAGAGGCTACTCTTTGCCTAGAAAAAAATTCGTTGTAAAGGCTACCCTTTGACTAGAAAAAGATTGTAATTGTTTTTTATTTTAGTTAGTAAAGAACATTATCAAAAAGTAGTTGGAGAGGAGACGTAGCCTATCTTTGGGGTAGGTGAACTTCTTTAACAAACTGTGTGCCTTACCCTCTCTTCTCTACTCTCTTTACCTATCATATTATGTGTTATCAATTTAGCATTCACCCTTACATATCTCGTTAAATCAAATTGGTTGGGTGTTAAGTTTTAGTTCTACAACAAAGTTATTTTTAGTACTAAATTCACCCCCTCTGAAGTGCCTTTAGGGCTTATAGTTTTTCTTTCATCTTTCTTAAAGTAATCTGTCTGATCACACAAGGGATCAGATTAAGCATGATAAAACTTTCTTTCACTTATTTGTCTTGGTTTAAGGTGTCTTCATATAGCTCCTTTTATGTAACTTCAAGGGATTCTATAACTTTAGTGATGTTGAGTGTCGCTTTAATTTTTCATTAATAGTGTAGTCACTCAAGAATTCTTCTAGTTAATTTGTATTGCTTATAGCCACTTGCATCCAGTCTCAAGAATTCCATAACAGTCTCATTAAATCAAGGTAGTTTTATGAGATAGTTGAACAACCTAGAGGAGAGTTCCTTGGAGTCGTTATGCATAAGTTACGTATCTATATAGGATAATGATATGAGTTTAGAGGATTTGTATAATTGACTATTGATAACTAAAAAATAGGAAGCCAAAGGTGTTTCATCATAACTTTATCCAATTTCCTTATAATAAGAGTGCTACCTTGTTGATTATTAGACCATGTAAAAAATTTTCGCTCTTGTTTAAGGTCTGTAATTCTAGCTTATGATACATAAGTCCTAAATAGCCTGCACCTTCATTAACAAGGGTAGGAGATTCAGATTCTTTAGCAAACAATATGAAATTGAAATCTCTTGCCACTATCCATAAATAATCCATACCCTTCCCCAATTCTATGAGTTTCAATGATAAATCATTCCTTTGATATTCAAAGTTAAATATATAGATGATAGTAATGTAGACCCTATTTTTTTGGGGTAAAAAAAATAGTCTCAGTGTGAATATATTGGTCTAAAGATAATGTAGAGGATATTGTAATATGTTTTGGGTTGGTAGCTAGGAGAATTCTGTCATTGTAATGATGTTGATGGTCGATTTTTATATTCCATCCAATAGTTAAGAACTAAGGTGCATTATTCTTGAAATCCTTCAATTTTCTCTCCAAAGGACCTACTAACCAAGGCTTTATCATTATAAGATAATCATATACAAATTTCTAGTTTTTAAGATAATTAAGTGCCCTCACACTCTATACAACCATTAACATAGATAGATAGGAGTGGATGGAGTAATCTTACCGCTCTTACAGTTTGATCTCCTTTTTTTAGGTTGGAATTCGTCATCTTACTTTGTGGTAGACTTATTGTAATCTCCATCTATCAGTTTTACCTATTGAGCATATAATGGAATGTTGTGTTCTTATAAAAGGTTGTCCTCCATTCTTGGGTACAATTCTTATCTATAACTAAGGCCTATCTTGCTATCCTCCTATTCATCCAATTCTTTGGTCAAATTATGCCCTCAATTGTTATTACCACCCCTTATGAATGAGAAGGAGGAGCAATAGGCTTAAAAGATTAAATGGAGGGGTTTACATGGAGTTCCCCCCTCTTGTGTAGTGCTTGGTAATGGAAGTATTGAGAGGTGTTGCGTAAGGTTTCCATCAATGCTTAGGCACAATTTCTATATAAGTTTGAGGCATTTCTTGCTATTTTCCTGCTTATCCAATTCTTTGTTTGGATTCTACACTTCAACATATTTGTGAATAGAAATGATATGTAATAGGTTCAACTAATTCAATAGAGGGGGCTGCCTTTAGTGAATTTATAAGTCTACTTGTGATTTGTTTAGGATTGTTGTAAAATTCCAATATCAATACTACTAATTTAGTTTTGGCTATTAAATTCAATTAGTTCTTTGTGCTTAATAACGTTAAATTTCATTTTTGTTTCCTTTTACACCTTGACTTGGGATTTATTTGGTCATCTTTGTTGGTAATTTACTTCTAATTTATCCAACTCTAGCTCCATCTTAGTGTTTAGCTTCATAATAGATATGCAATTTGATAAAGGCATCCCATATAAGGTTTCCACATAGATTTTGGCAAAGCTTATCCTCATCAGTGAGGTTATTATCTTATCCATGAATAAAGGCTTCCATGTAAAGCTAGAAAGGTATCTTAAATAAAGTGTCAGGAACTACTCCAAGGGCATATTTATCTTTTGAATCTAAAGTGGTACGTGCTTAAGTTTTAGCTCCTCTAACTTCATCTTCAGTTTTCATTGTTGTAGAAAAATAAGTATATTCTAAATGTGTCATGGAACTATTGCTATAACTTTCTTTATGATGTGTTTAGAGTTGAAAAGTTGTAGATCATTACCTTTTAATAGAACTTGTTCTAACACTCACTTATTCCCATATTTTGTTACCCAATATTTTGTTACTAAATAGACTATTCTTTTATTATCAAAGAAGCCTATCATAGATATAGACCACCTTTTAGCCATTTTTCTTAGTACTTTAATAAGTGAAGTCTAATTAGGTAATTTTCTATCTTTAGAGGAAAGTAGGAGAGGTTGGAGTCATTTAAGACATGATCTACAAACACCTGTCTCCATATTCTCCTTCGAGTGATGTTGGATGCCACCTTGTCATCATTAACTGCTCCATGTAGATATAAGTCAAGGGGTTGGAGTTTGAACCAGAGGTGGACAATAGGGAATGGGAAGCTTTTTAAGGTGGAGAAAATTACATTCGAGGAGGAGAGTAAAAAAGACTTGAAAGAGGGACTAAGGTGGCAAGAAAAGTTTTAAAATAGTTACAGAGATTAAAAAAAGGTTTTTAGTCAAGAACTAGTTTTGAGGAAGTAGAATGAATAGGTATGATAAAAGAAGGCGAAAAGCTTAGAAATTCATATTAAAAGGTTAGAGGGAATGGAATGGGCAAAGAAATGTTAGTTTGGGGTATGCAAAACTATTGTAGGATGAAACCTAGCTAGTAGTGAATGGAGTAAAAGCGTACTTGAAGAGGAAGTAAAGAAAATGTAAGGAATAGTAAAAAATAAGATAGAAGTAAAGGTTAATTTATTAAAAAAAGGTTAAAAGGCCAAGTGTAGAGTTAGCCATGAGGATCAAAGCATAAAAGGTAGAGAGAATGGAGAGCTTCTCACTCCTCACCATTGTTTTTAAAGATCCACCAAGAAATTAATTGTTAAAGCTATGATGGAATTCTTTAAATAAGGTAGAATGTTGAAGGATTTTTACCAATATCTTGTATATTTAACAAGATTATATCTAAGCTTTTAGTAAATAGATTAATGTGAATCAATTCAAGCATGCATCTATGTCTAGCTATCATTTTGGGCTATTGAGGGATATTGGAGGTGCAAGAGAAGGAAGCCATTCTTGAATATTAAGAGGTTTCACCTAGAGTAATCACTCATTTATAAGTTCTGAATAAGCAACATGCCTTAAGAAGTCAATATAACTAAAAAAAAGTTGAGTTTGAGGGTTCGAGTGTACAAAATTTCATGTTGACAAATGAAAATAGGTAAAAATATTCATACAATAATACCATTATGCCTTGGGAAATAAGTTTTGTTTGATTTATGAATAGACTCTCACACAAAAGGTAGAGAAAGAAAGCAACACCCCTGTCATTGTCATCATAAACAAAGATAGAAAAGTAATGACCCTTCATAATGATCCAATTTATCCCTAATCCAAGTGCTATTTTGGTTATGGATTTTGAAAAACTATGATTATTTTAGTTGCGTAATGCATAAATTTTCCTTTAAACTAATGTTAAGGGTTATTAGGTGATAAGTGTGTTTTTAGACTATGATTCTAGGGTGTTTATAGGAATTTAGGAGTTGTTTATGTGCTTTTAGCTTTGTTATTATGATCTTTTATATTATTGTCATTGTATTTGATGTGTATGATTATTTCTTAATGTGGTGTAGTGTTTGAGGGAAATATTTGAGCTTCTATGTGGAATAGGTTATCGCATTTAGATGTTCATATGAACAAGTAACAAATGAAGCTCTATTCAGCATCGAATTCGGATCAGGTGACTTGGATGATGCATTAGATATACTTGTAGGGCCTAGATGGCTATGAAATTTTATGGGGTGTGAGAACAACATGTGGAATAACAAATTTCAAATCAATCAGAGGTGTGTAGAAGAAGTTGTAGATGAAAGATCGAAGAGTGCCAGAAGTTGGAATAGTGTAGCGAATGATCGTGTAGAAGCATGATCGTGACATTACCTGGAGACCAACTATCCTTCACCTCATGCACAAGTAGGAGGTGACAGTAGAGATGAGCCTATGACATGTCTAACATGGATTTTATGACTTGGAAGCCACTTTTGGACATCTTTAAGGGTTATAAACACTAGGAGCCTCCATATATCATCTTAGGGCATACTAAAGAAGGCAAGGAGAAAGTTTTGGTGGATACCCAGAAGAGGAAACATCATCCACCTTAAGAACCGTCAAGAAACATCAAATTACAAAATTTCCAGCATTGAGGGAGTGAAGAGAAGACTTCCAAGCTTTATATAGTTTTATTCTTTTCTCTCTTTTCTACCTTTTTGTATGTAAAACATGTTGTTTAATGGATTTATCATTTTCATGAGTGGCCGAACTCTTCGTAAGAATTACTCTTGAACTATTTTATGAAACTATTGCTTATTTGTTCAATTAATGAATTTTTGTTAAGTTTATTATTTCTATAACGAGAGTTAGAACCCAATAGACCTATAAACATCAAGTTTCAAGTTGTTAAAGAGAGATATTAACTATTTGATTATTACCTATAGGATTGATTTATATCTAGCTAAATATTTAGGAAAGGTTTTGTAAATTAAAAGGTTGCAAAACTAAATTTATCTTGTTTCAGTTAGGGAAAACTAAGTACACCTTTAAAGAGGGTAACTAAAGTTTAAGAAATCTTAGGTCAAAAAATTGAATCAATAAGCTACGACGGAAATATAATATGGATAGAAGTAATTCCTAGTTTTAAATTTTGAAGTTTCAAATTCTTGCACTTTGTTCCTTTGATTATTCATTGCTAGTTTGCTTAACTTTGATTTATTTTTTCAGTTATTGTTGTTTGAAATTATGCCTTAAACAAAATATAACCTGAATTGAGTGGTGGCTAGACCTAATCCTTGTGGGATCAATACCATTATATTACAATTTTATGACTTGTATACTTGCGATATAACGTAAAGGTAATGAGTATTTTGTTAAACGTCTCAACTATTTTTTGGCATCGTTGTCGAGAATTAGTAATTTAGCATTTTTTTTGGTTTGGGTGATTTTGATTTAAGGATTTTTATACCTTGTGTAATTATAGGTGCATTAATACAAAGATCACACGAAGGTTGGACGAGCTAAGTGAAGAAGAGCTTTCAAATATTACAAGGCATAAGGGAGAGTTAAGAAGAGCTAGGCGCCAAGAAAGGATTCAAAAAAATATGGCAGAAGAAGGAAAACAAGGAGGAGGTTAAAGGACACTCGTGGACTTCATGAGCATGGGATTTATTACTAACCACCAAGGGATCATAAGGAATCCAGTTCAAGTACTCAATTTTGAGATTAAGGTTACTTTGCTCAATATGCTCTAATCAAGTGTTTAGTTTGATGGTTTGGCAAATAAGGATCCTAACACACATCTAGCAAATTTTTTAGAGATTTCTAACACTTATAGGTATAATGGATTGTTGAAGGAAATGACTTAGATAAAGATGTTTCCATTCACTTTGAAGGATAAAGCTAAGGCATGTTTGAAATCTCTTAACCTGAGGACATTACAATTTAGGAGTAACTTGCACAAGTATTTTTAGCCAAGTACTTCTTATTGACTAAGACACTAAGAATCACAAAGGAGATCACAAACTTCTAACAATATGGTGGGAAATCTTGATATGAGGTATGGGAGCATTTCAAAGAGTTGCAAAGAAGCTATCCACACCATAACCTTCCAAGGGAGATTCTCTTACAAACTTTTTACAATAAGGTGACTCAAAGCATGAGAGGAACCATAGATATAGTGGCTAGAGGTTCTCTCATGAAAAACATTTGATGCAACCTGTGATCTTTTGGAGGAGATGGAGGAAAATAGTTGTCTATGGTCGAGTGAGAGAGTAAAGGCAATGTAACTCTAGTGTGAACTATGAAGACTAACAGAGCCAAACAAGCAAACTCCATTGGCGAGTAGCAATGACATAACGATCCCTATTCTAATACCTATAATCTAGGGTGGAAAACCACCCAAATTTTTCTTTAAATAGTAATAATGTAGGGAACAATATGAGAGCTCAAGGACTAATGGATTTTTAATAATTCTTAAAAAACAAGATGGAAAAATTGATGGATGTTTTGAGTTCCAAGTTCTTAAGTTAATAGGAGAGTCAAAATAAGACATTTGCTAGCTAAGAGGAGAGTAAAAAGAGGATGGAGGCTAAATTTGATCAAATAGTGAAGAACCACGTGTCGTCCATCCACAACTTAAAAGCGCAAGTGGGTTAACTCGTCAACGCTTTGCCGTCTAGAATTATGGGGAGCCTTCTAAGCAACACAGAGGCTAACCTAAGGGGAAAAAATGAAGGCTATAAGGTTTATAGCTTCAAATGAACTAGAGGAGCCAAATGAGAAGGCTAAGGTTGCAAGGGAGAAAAGCTAAGAGAGAGAGGAAGAGCGAGAAGAAAAGAATCCATATGTGCTGCCACCATCATGGAAGCCAAAGATCCCCTACCCTCAAAGGCTTCATCAGAATCCAATGGATACTCAAGCTACCATGTTTTTAGAGAAATTGAAGAAGTTACAAATCCATTTGTCATTTGCAGAGGTGTTAAAGAAAATGCCCAAGTATAGGAAGTTTTTAACAGATATCCTGGCTAACAAGTGCACTTAGGAAGACAACTAAACAGTTGCATTGAAAGGAAGATATCAAACACCTATAAAACTTAAATTCTCAAAACACTTAATCAAACTTACAAAAATCGTATTCTGTGTAATACTTATGTGTCTTTCTTTTTGCTTTCTCTAACTATTTATAGTGCAAAAATATTAAACTATCCATTGCTAAAGTATCCATTAGGCATTAATTAATTTCTTTTAACTTGGACATCTTTTGTTACCATTGTATATATTCTCTATCTGTGCATTGTTCAGTCGACCGATAGGCCATATTCGATAGATCGATCTTCTAAACTTTATTCATTCGATGGACCGATAGCCATAGTTTGGTCGACCGTTCTTCATTTAGTCAGTCGATCCCCTAAGATGCTCATTCAGTCGACAGTTCTACCTCATTTAGTTGACCGATCCTCCTTTAATCGATCGATGCTTCCCTCAGTGATGTAGTTTGGTCAACTGATCCTCTGTATTCGATCGACCGATCCTCTATCTTCAGTAGGCGTCAATACGTTATTTTTTAACTAAACTTCATCTTCTTCAACAAATCTGTCTTTAAGCACGCTTAATAAAAATATTAGTAAGAAGGGATGTTTTGTCATCATCAAAATTTTTTGGAATAATTTTTTTTTAGTTCAACAGAGATAAATACCCTTAAGAATTCACTTGTTAAATTTACAAAAAGGAATGAAAATTGGAAATCATGTTGAATGGTCAAATGGTCTTAAATGATAGACATGGTTTAGGTTACAAAAGCCATAATGGATCTTCTTTAATTATGACCAAATTTGTTAAAGGTAAGAAAGGTAAGAACTTAGAAGAAGAAGAACCTAGGCCATCCATTAATGATGTTTATAAGCCTTAATCATCTAGCTCCCATCGTAGAACGGATCATCATGCATTTTTGTATGCATTAAATACATCATATAGAAAGATTGGGAATGTGGATGTGCCTAAAAATAGACATAATTTCTTTGTTAATGCACATAATCAAAACGATGCATGTAAGCCTTTAATGTCATATTTTCCTATAAATGTTATCATACTCATCATATGCCTTTAAATATCTCTCATGCATATTCTAGACAAGATTTTCATAATAGAAAACTGTTTACATCAAGACATGTATATAACAACAATTTAAGATCTCATTATCATTATAAATTAAGAAGTTTCGATGGATCTAGACTGAGGTATGCTCATAAGAATGCATGTACACCCTTGTCATTTTTGTGGTCATTTTTGACATGTTTAAAAATTTTGCTTTGATCATTTGAAATTTTGTCAAATGGTCGCAAAAGGTATAAAACTAGCCATCAAAGACCTAAGATGATATGGGTATCAAAAGTCCGTTAAATATTTGTTTTATATGTACCTTCAAAAACTAAAAGGAAATCACCAACATTGTTGAACCATGAATGTAAAAACTACAAGTAGTAAAGTTGGTGATAAATTATAAAAAGGGAGGTGTGCCTTAAACCTATATTGATAAATTTCATGTGTCTAATTGATACTTGGATAGATTAATTGATTTGCTGAAAATAAAATTATTTTTTTAATACTTCGGGTGAATTTTGTGTACTGTTGACTATCGGTCGACTTATAGGTTCAGATGAGCCGACCAAATATGTGTTTATAGGTATATTGGTCAACCAAACTATCAAACTTATACATTTCTAAATCCTATCTCCTCTGCTATTTGTGTGTTAAACTATTTTATATTTCTTTTTTTGTATATTATTAAGTGTCTTATTAAATTTGTTTTCAAGTTTTGACTGGTCAAAAATCTTTATTTGAAATGTCTGAATATGATATTACAAGTTGCCTGATCTCATTGAGTTTGTATGGGTTGAAAAGCCTTGTTAAATGTTATTTCTGTAAGTTTAAAATTTTTTGTGTCTTGATAAATGCTTTATGTGATTATTTTCAATGTTTAGATGTTTAAATGCTCTATGAATTACATGGTGTGTTTTTTACATTTATAAAAGCATGTTTTGAAACTTTTTTTTGCATATTTTCAATAATCATGTTTTTCAAAAGTTTTGATCTCTCTCATGTAGTTTAAAATTCTGCACTTGCATGTTGTTTAGGGAAACTATTTTATTGAGGGGGAGCTTAGAAGTTTTTTCTAAAAAGCTTTGACTTTTTTAATAACCTGCCCCCATACGTTAATGTTGAAAAGTCGTAATGCCTTGATAGAAAAGGTTCAAGATTAATTAAAGTTTTAAATTTCTACTTCATGCATTTTATAATAAGATCTCCTATAATAAGTTTTTTATAATTCATGGCATAACTTTTGTCTTTTAAAAAATCTCATGATGATATTCTGAGCTTGACATTAAACAATGGAGAATGTGTAGAAATCAATGATGTTTAAACCTTTGAAAGGGATTATTGAAATTTGATACTTTAATCGCATATGTTTGAAACTTTTGGTTTGAAGCATTATCCTTGTATTGAGGGGGAGCATGGAACTTCATTTAAGTTGCATAACTAAGTTTCATAAGTTTATGACTTCTTCCATGAGGTATTTAAAAGTCAAGTATGACAATTTATTTTTTAAGACTTCTCATGCTGTGCAATGAAAGTTTAAGTTATTGAAAATTGACATTGCATAAATTTAGGGGAGTCATTAGTAGAGTATTGATGATTTGAGACTCTTAATATTTTTTAACAATTGGTGTCAAATATGAAGTAACCTTAATTGGTATCTTGAAATTGTTTTCAATGTTATTTTGATTTTTGGTTAGTACCTTGTTTTTTATTATGTTTTATTGCTTCTTGTTGATGCTTTGTTCATTTTGGATATTATTAATAATTGGTATTATAGCCTTTATCTCATTGTAATTGATTGTACCATTAATTGGATTGTGTTGTTTTTATTACAATTGGTATTAAGAAGTTTTTTTTCAACAACTATGATGTTTGTAAACAAGTGGTATCCTATTTTGAGAAATGGGTTTCAAAAGACAAGAATAATTGGTATCTATATTGATGATTATTTGATTGTAGACCTTTTTAATGAGATTTGGTTATTTTTTCCCCTCTTTTGAATACGTGTTATGGTATTTTGAAGGACATCTTTATAGGTTTTATTAAGGGAGAACATTAGTTTGAAATATATGTTTAGGATAAAGATTAGAGTATCACATTTGTATACATCATGCTTATTGGTATCAAACTTTTATAAAAAGGGTGAGAATGGTAGATATTGTATGTATTTGTGACTAATTTTAAACTCATATTCAAGTTTTATGGCTGTAATTGGTTGTATACTTTTTGATGATTACAAAAAGGAGGAAAATGATAGAAGTTATATAAGAAAGGAGTAGAAAGGAGTCACAAGTTTTGTGATGTTTGCATGTTTAAGTGGTTTGATTTATGTGTTACATGCTTCTAATATCACATGATTTGTTATCATAAAAAAGGAGAAGATTGTTGAATCAAGGGTTGGTTCCACCTTTGTTTTGATGATGACAGAGTGTTTTTACTAATGAGTTTGTGGAATTTAGTTGTGCTTGTTAAGATAGGTTTGATGAAAACAAGAGTTTGGTGAAGATATAGAGTGCATGAATGAGAAGCCCTTAGTTAGAGTTTATGAAGTATATGGAATTGATTGAAGACCGAGCTCATGAAAGAAGAGCTTTGGAATTGAGCTTGAAGATTGAAGATAGAAGATCAAGTTCAAGAGTAGAATTTGATAGGTTTTGAGTGAATACGTAAGTATTCTCCTTAGTCTTACCATAGTGTTGAAAGGGCTCACTCATGTATATTACATTCATGTTTAGTATTTGTGTAAAGGATGCATAATCAAGAGGCGTTACATGTGTTTGCTGTGTATGGAAAGCCTCTTAATAGATGAATGAATGCATGTATAATATTTCATGAATATGTGTGATGATTGAATTAGTTCTTGATTGAATAAATGAGTAAATTGTTTTAAGTAAATGAATTAACAACTTGATTAAGTTGGTATGACTTATAAAGTCTTACATTGATTGAATTGTTTTGATGATATATGAATTGATTGAATATATGGTTACAAGTAATGAAGTGAACGAAATTGGTTAGATTAATGTACTAAGGTAATTTGGTAAGATGAATGAATTTGAGTTGTGTTAAAATATGTTGAATTAGCTTATGAATTGATGGATTTGGGCAAGAGTATTGACCTGGTAAGGGATAGTTGACCGAACTGAATAGGTTGGTTGACCGAATGACAGTCGGTCAACTAATAGTGTGATTTAGCCTACCAAATAAGGAAGATTAGGAGATCGGTCGATCGATAGTAAAGGTTTGGTCAACCGAATAAAGCGAATCTGTAGGTTAATGTTGGGCAATGGCTACTTTATAATAGTAAAATAATTTAATGAATATGAACATTGGAGCAACGATTATTTGGCATTGGAATGAGTATTCATAGATATGTTTTATGTTTTTTATGCATTGAAGAAGTTTTGAATGTTTTTATACATTGAGATTAACTATTCTTACATGTGTTTAAGAGTTTTTGGTGAAATTGTGTGATTTTGGTGATGTGTTCATTCTTATATTTTGTGAGCCTCTAAAAACTTTGGTGAGTCCATTGAGTGACATCTTGTAAGTGTTTTTAGGTAGGATTTATTAAGAGTGAAATTCGTGTAAAAGTTATTTTTAAGCCTTGGAAAAGAAGAGGGCTGTGAGGTTCTCCTTTAGTCTTAGAAAAGGGAGTGTTATGAGGTTCTCCTTTAGCCTTAAAAAATGGAGAGTTGTGAGGCTATTCCTAAGCCCTAGAAAAGAAAGGTTATCCTTGAGCCTTTAAAAAGGAGTGTATTGTGTATTGTGTATTCTTTTTAATCGTAATAAGAACAAAATCTCAACAGTGGGTGTTGGGGACTGGATGTAGGGCAAGTGGACTGTTTTGAGAAGGAATAAATCAGTTGTGACTCTTTTTCCCTTTTCTCTTTTATTTTTATGTATTTATATTACATTCTTCTATTTACTATTTAATTCAATTAATTAAGAATTATTTAGCTTATGCTTTCAATTAAATTTGTGAAAGACTTAGGTTCAATAATATAGAAGAAATTTTTAAGAGCTTAATTCACCCCCCTCTTATGTGCCATATAGGACCAATAGTCTTGAAAAAGGATTGTAAATCTAACTATGTATTTGTTTTAATGGTATAGTGCAAAAAATCCCAACAGTAGTGATGGGGACAAGATGTAGGGCCAAGTAGATTTCTCTGAACTAGAATAAATTGACTATGTCTCTCTTCCCTTTCTCTTCTACTTTTATATAGTTATTTTTTATTATTTTAGTTATTGTTATTATTTTGATTAATTAAATCATTGTTTAGCTTTTGCATTTAATTAAATTGAAAAAAGACTTAAGTTTAATAATATAAAAGAAAATTTTAAGAACCTAATTCACCCCCCTCTTGGATGCCATATAGGACCAACAACAATTATGGTAGACCATGGCATCGTTGTGGCCAAAGATGCCATCGTTGTTAATCAAGATGAAGACAAAGACATAATGATCCTATAAAGACGACACCATTGTGCTTCTTGTTAAGTGCCATCTTGGTACCTAAAAAGCTACGGTGAGAGAAGAGTTTGAAATTAATTAGGAAAAACTTAACCCTAATTTTCCTAGTTAAGGTTCCTTAACCTTAAGAAGCCACAAAAACATATAAAAGAGAAGGTTAAACATTCTTTGAGAAGTTCTTTTTAGCCACCTTTAGATTAATCTTTCATTTAGGTTTTAATAGCTAAGGATTAGAAATAACAGATCTATTGGGAAAGTGCTTTAATGTAAACCAAGGAAGGATAGATTAGTTGACTACGAGTGTAAAGTCTTAAAGAAGGAGTTGTCATCATTGTCAGGAATAATTATTTATTTAATTTTTTTGTATTCATTGTTTCTTTGAATTCTATTAGTTGTTATTATTTAGTTAAAGATATTCAAGGGTTTCTTTTGTATGGGAATGTTAATTAATGTTAATTCAATATAATTATAAAAAACAGATTATCTATGGTTATAAATTGTAGAATTTATGGTATTAGGAATTGAATTTATAATTTGTCTTAATATAGTAAGGATCTGAGATTTTTCTTGCTAAATATTAAACCCTTCAAATCAAACTTGTTATTTAATTTCTTAGGTCAGCTCCAATTAATTTTTATTTGTTAGTTTAGTTTAATTAAATTTAATTAATTAATTTTGAAGTCAATTAATTTTTAGGTTAACTAATCATTCAACATTGAGACTAAGACTTGCTAGAATTCCTCATGAGAATGATACATAACTCACCGATCTACTATAAAAGTAGTAGGTATACTTACCTAGAGTTATGCGATAGTATAGAAATTTGTTGTTTTAATATTAGAACTTAGAATGCATGTGACCAAGTTTCTAATGCCATTGTCGAGGAATTCTTTATTGTTACTAAGTCAATTTATAGCTCCTATTTAGGAATATTTTTATTTTTATTTCTATGTTTTTGTGTTTTTATTCTATTCAACATTTTAACTTGATCATCTTTTATTATTGATGGTGGTTTTTACAGTGTATGATAAGGAGCTTTAATTTAGATCTTGTGGAAGTCAAACATTATATTAAGAGACTAGATAAAAGAAACCATAAAGAGAAGGTTAAATAAGAGGAAGAAGTATGACTATAGCCACAAGAGTTGGTAGAGATGGCAGAAGAAGATAAACATTATTAATTGTCAAATTATGCAAAGCCATCAATCCATAGGACATAGTTAAATATAGTAAGACCCTTTTATAAATATGAAAAACTTTGAGATAAAGATGAATATCATCTCGATGATCTAATAGTTCATGCAATTTGATAGACTACCTAATGAAGATCCCAATACCCATATAGCTAATTTTTTGGAGACATGTGACCCCTTCAATATCAATAGGGTGTCCGATGATGCAATTAGATTTTTGTTTCCATTTTCATCAAGGGACCAAGCAAAATAAGTATAGATGTCCCTACCTTCAGGATCAACTACTATATAGGATAGACTAACTAAAAAGTTTATGATGAAGTTTTTTCTAACTATAAATATGCAATGTTAAGAAATGATATTTTTGCATTTATGCAATTTGATGTAAAGATCTTATGCGAGACATAAAAATGCTGCAAGGAATTTTTAAGGATATTACCTAACCATGGTCTACCTACTTGCCTCTAAGTTCAAACGTTCTATAATGCTTTTAACCATATTACAAAGTAGATGATAGAACCAATGACTTGTGTTATTTTGCATAATAAAATTCTTGAGGCTGCTTAGGAATAGACGGAGGAGATCACCATGAATAACTACCAATGGTAGTTAAGCGGAAGTAGACTTATAGAAGTAGTAGGGATACATTGAGCCAACCTCCTCCTAGATAAAACCAATAATAGGGGAAGAAGCTAAGCTTAGAGGAGATAGTAACAAAGTTTATTTTTGCATCCGAGGCTTACTTATAGAATTTAAAGATTTCTAACAGAGATTAGGAGGCTATGATTCACAACTTGGAAAACTAAACTAGATAGTTTGCCAAGCTAATAACCGAGAGGCCTCGAGGTAGCTTATTGAGGAACACCAAGAAGAATCCTATGTAGCACATAAATGCAATTATCTTAAGAATTGAAAGAGAGCTACCAATTAAGAAGGAGAAGAAGGAAAGACAAGAAAAAGACCTTAGGAGAATAAAGTTGACGAAGAAGAGGAATAAAAGACTAATAAGAAGCTAGATGATTTATCTATGGTGACATTAGATGAGCAATGCTCAACCATTATATAGAGCAAGCTACAAATAAAAATAAAAGATTCTAAGTTCTTTTTTATCCCTTGTACTATAGGTTGTTTGATTCTTAATGAAACATTAGTGGATTTAGGAGTTGGTGTAAATTTAATATCTTATAGTATGTTTTAAAAGTTAGATCTAAGTGAATCAAAACCTACTAAGATAAGCATACAAGTGGTTGATAGATCAATTAAATATCCTAAGGGAGTTATTAATGATATTTTAGCTAAGATTTACAAATTCATTTTTCCTGTAGATTTTTTGCTTCTAAACATGGAAGATGAATGTGAGACCTCTTTAATTATAAACATCTTCTTACTCTTTCATGTATGATTAGTCCCATCAACGTTATTTTTTTCCTTTTTTTTTTTTTTTGCATCCTTAGAGAACATTGTCTAAGAGATGACTATTCTATAGTTTTTCAGGTTAAAGATGTTTCAATTCAATTATCTATAGACATCACTAATGAAATTCTAGGTTTACATTTTCCTTTTGAGTATAGCTCTTATAACTATTATACTAAACTAAGTAGCTCTCCTCACGTTATGCCTATTAGAGTTCAAACCATTCTTAAGCTACCTAGTATAGAAGGAAAAGCACAAAAACCTAATCATGTTGGTGATCTCAATGCCATCCCTTGTTTTCATCATTTATTTATTAAATACAATTTTCTTTGTTCTAGCAACCATTATATGACCTTAGTTTTTTATTGTTTATTTTGTCTTTTTACTATAATGCTATGTTAAAAGATAAACTTAGGAGAGTTCATTCTTCATAACATGGTTCACGTATCCTTGAATTAAAAGAAAATCAAAATGCCCTTTACTCTTTAATTTTAAGTCACATCTTTTGATATTTTCAAGTTAGTGCCATAGAAGATGAGTATGAACTTAATATATTCTTTGATCCGTCCATCTTAATTCACATAAAGTATGAACTTATGGATAATCAAATGATGCAACCTCATTGGCAACAGCAGCATCTAGTACTTCCTCATGTTCATCTTGATGATGTTGATGAGTTTGCTGCAACTCATTCTATTGATGATGAGGCTATGTCTTATCGGTCTCCTCCTTCTCTTCCTCTAATCTCATTTGATGCCCAGTTTGAGATTGCCTTACTATGTAGAGATATTGATGGACTATTAGAACTTTTTATGCCTTAACATTAGGAGACTACCACCTGACCATGACTAGAGATTTTTTTTTGTTAAGAATTTAGGACTTTCTTATTTTGATGATCCATTTTGGATGTAGTTTGATACACTTGATGTATGAATTTTGATTATTTTCATCATTGACTCCTCCTTATAGAGGTTTCTATTTATATTAATTCGCCTCTCTATTTTAAATAGACTAAAGTTTATGGTATGCATTGCTTTCTTTATGATTTTGCTAGATTGCATGCTTATTTTTACCTTTTTTTATGATTCCAAAAAGGAGGAGAGACATATGTGATATTATGATTCATTTGAAGATAGCAATAAATTTTTTGAAATTTTTTAATTTTTTATTATAATGCATGAATTTAAGGGGAGTTATAACTTTTAAACAATTTAGGAGGAGTTATTAAGTCCTTATACTCTTTATTAAAACTATTAAAATTGTGCCGTAACTATAATAAATTTAAGGGGAGTTAATCAAAATTCGAGAATTTTGATGCTTATTGTGATTTTGTATGAGTTTCTATTGTATTGGTGTTATTGACCTTAAAATGGTTTAACTATGTTGTTTATGGTTTTATAAGTAGGATTATATTTCTAAATGATGAATTTTAATATTTTTTTAGAGATATATGATTATTTGTAACTTTATGTTTTATAACATCGCACGGTTTTATCATCATCAAAAGAGGGAGATTATTAAACCAATGGAGATTCTACCTTATTTTGATGATGAAAAAACAATCTTTGGATAAATATTTTTGAAAGACAGGTACAAGGATGAAGTGTCAAAGAAGAAGTTTATGGAGTCTTCGAGTTAAACTAGAAATCATGAAGTTGATATTAAAGATGATTCCATTTTGGATGATTATAATAGTAATTACAAGTTTACGATTGGAATTTTTAATGTAAGCTTTTCTTGGTTCACTTAGGATATTTAAAGGGATCTTTCATGCATGATTGCATTCATGATTTAGTATATGCAAGTAGATTGCATAACCAAGAGGTAACTGTGTAACAAAGTTTTTAATTAAGCCTTTTAAAGAGTCAAAAAAAAATTTGGAAAGTGTTTTTGATGTGCTTATGAGTTAAGAAATGTTTATGAACTATTTATGATTGGTTTAGATTGATTTGTAATGAGTTTAATGTGTTTTAGGAGTGTAAAAACTAGTCTAGAGTTAGACATGTTGACTAGTTAATGCATTAGTTGACCATTGACTTGTACCAGTTGAATGCCTAGTCATCAAAGTGAAATTCAAATCCAACGAGTAAATTTCTAATGATAAACTGATGTAATGAAGAGTTAATGAAAAAAGACATTGGGCAACAGATAGTAAGCCTAAAACAAATTATAAATAGGAGTTTCTACATAGGTTTTAATTTTCCAAGTGTAAAGAAATCAATTACACACATTCTTTGAGAATTTAAAGCTTAGTTTTGTATGTTTTGGTGAAGTTTTTGGTTGTGTTTAGTCTAGTTTGTGAAGTATTTTGTGAGCATGTTTTGTGCATACATCTTAAATTTTGTGAGCCCCTTTAAACACCTTTATGAGATTAAGTGAAACACTATTATAAGTATTGCTTTTATAAGGATTCAAAGAGAGTGAGGAGGTTATTCTTTACCCTAAAGAAAAACAAAAGTGAAAGGTTATCCTTGAGTCGTAAAAAAGAAATTATCTTATCTAACATGGAATTTATTTTGTTATAGTGAAAATTCTTAACAAAGTTTGTTAGGAAACAAATGTAGCAGAAAATGCATATCTCTAAACTTCTATAAGTCATTTATGTTCCTTCTTCCCTAGATTTTTGCTTTTAAGTTGTCAATTTATAAGTTGTGTATATCATTGTTTAAATTGTGTACACTATTATTTAATTAGCTTACCCTTAATTATTTAAAAAATTTGGTGATATAGGATCATTAACTTAGAAAAATTTTAAAACCTTTAATTCTCCACCTTTTTAGATGCCAAATAAGACCAACAAGTGGTATTAAAGCCTAGTTCTCACTTTATAATTCTAGTAAATTAGTGGGTAAATATCAAAGTGGCACATATGATGAACTCATTTAATCCCTTAACTAGCATAGAAGGACAAAATACAAGTAAGACTCCCTAGTTTAATGGAAACAATCAACTTTATTGGAAGGTTAAGATGAGACATTTTTTATGGCTAAAAGTGTAAAACTATGGAATGATAGAAGACTCCAATGCCTTCCAAATTTATAAGAAATCTGTTAGTGTCAAATAGTGAACGTGAGTGGGATAATGAAGATGAAAAATTATTCTCCTTTAACAACTAGGTTATACAAATCTTGTATTATGCCCTTACTAGAAACAAATTCAATAGGATATCCATGAATCAACTTTTTCACATAATGTATATTGAATCAATTTCTTCTATGTATGCTCATTTTTTTAGAAATTATTGATGCTTTAAACTGTGTAGGCAAGACCTATACAAATGTTGAACTTGTTAGGAAGATTCTTAGGTCTTTATAAAACTCGTGGGGAGCTACGATAACCATAATTCAAGAAGCAAAGGATCTCATTGTCCTCGCCCCTCAACAAGCTCATTAGTTATCTCTTGACATATAAGATAAGGTTAAAGGATACATAAGAAGAAGAAACCATACACAAGAATAAGAACACTATATTTAAAGCTACAAGCAAGGAAGAAATTGAGAATGAAGACTCATCATATGGAAGCAAAGATAAGGAAAATTTCCTCTTCATAAGAAATTTAAAGAAATTCCTAAGGAGGAAGGCATCCTCGTTTGGAAGAAAAGGTAAATCCATTTTTAGAAAAAAAATTAGCTAACATAATTTTTTTTAATATAGTGAAAGAAAGGTCAATTGAGATCGCAATGACCACACCTCTAAGAGGAAGAAGAAAATAAGGAATCAAAGAAGAAGAAAGCATTAAAGGCCAGATGGATCGAACCAATCAACTCTAGAAAAGAAGAAGGGATGAATATATGTTTCATGGCACACAATGAGGTATCATCTTCCCATTCTCATAATAGTGATGTTGAATTTGATGTAGAATATAGTTATAAAGAATTGTTATATTTTAAGGACTTGACTAAGAATAAGAAGGAGTTGCATGTTAGGCGTAAGGAGTCTTTTTTTTTAAAATAATCAAATGAATTAATAAGTAAAGGTCCTTATAATGATAAATCACCAAGAAAAATTGCACCTAATTATCAAAACAAAAAACTTACCCTCATTTTTAACACATACAATTAATGAAATAAAGTTTATATAACCTAAATCTATTGAACATTCAAGAAACACAATTATCTAGACACTTAATTATAAAAAGAAAAAACTTGCCCCCATTTTTAACTCATACAATTAATAAACTAAAGTTTATATGACCCAAATCTATCGAACATTCAATAAATACAATTGTCTAGACTTCTCTTCCTTTCTATTTCATCTGGTTCAAGTGTGCTGAATGCCTTAAGGGTATGAGCTAATCTCTTGTCCTCTTCAGTAGTCTGAGGCATTGATAGGTCTATAGCAAACCACCAAATATCAAAAT
>JAOXYD010204982.1:2500-21303 GCA_028565735.1 Pinacopodium congolense
ATTTGATAGGTCTATTTATCAACAATAACAATAATAGTAGGATACAATGTAAGTAAATGACTCTCATTATGACCATGCTTTACATTCATTAACAAGTAAAGGTAGAGAGTCGACAGTCATATGAAATTACTCACGGTTTGATGATTACTTGAATGTTAAAAGTAACTTGATCATGTTCAAAGTGGGGTAAGCTAGTCAAATGAATCCTTAGTTCTTTTTTATTTAAGTGTTCCAGTGTCTACCCTCACACTTCAGACTAAGACAGATCAACTTTGTTAGCGTCCTAAGGAATAAAAGCAAATTACTTTAACCTGTACTTTCTGAAAATTATGTCCAATTATTCATTTTACATTGTGTACCTTTTTCCAACTAACAATGAATAACAACTACTTCCAACCCTCAAGTGAGCTACAACATGTACCACCGCATGTTCTTCTGTCATTCTATGAAGGATTGGTATATTCGCTCCAAATTTTGGTAGCTGCAGTGACTCAATTAGCCGCCAATCAACATGCTTAAGCAAGGCACTACTCTCTACGCGAGCTTTGGAATGGCTGCATAGACAAGCATATGCATAACTTAGCTTTATAAGTTAAACCCCTTTTCAATAGCCGTATCCTCTTATCTTTGCAGGTCAACCTCCTCAGACAATACTATCAACATAATATTCGAAATCAGAATGCGAACCCATCCATTAAAATGAAAATAAAATAAAAATTTTAAAATTTTATAAGTCAATATCACTTTAATTTATAATGTAATTAAATCATAATATAATAATGTGAAAAAAACAACACTAACCTTATAACTTTTCCAAAACCATAAATAAACTTATATATATGTACATTATATATATATATATATATGTAAACAATGTAAACATGTAAACAATATTCAATAAACACCTATTTTGTTGTGTATTTCCTCATGTGCAAGCTACCATAACCCTTGAACAATCTACTCTTGTCATGCACTAAATCTTTTTGTATCTTTCTTATACTTGGAACACCTAACAAGTTAGAGAAACTAGACATTCAAGACTTCCATAAAGTTAGGGGTCTATCACTATCGTAATGAGTAATTTTGATTCGGTCTTCCCATCATACATTCAAAGTACCTAGTCCACCCTACTAACGATTTATTTTTCTCATTGAACTTTTGGCTAATTGATTAGATTCTTTATTGAGTTTTCTTATTTATTTTTATAATAGATGAAACTTTAATTTTCTTAACCAATTAATGATTTTCCTAAATTAAAAATTTTAACTTTCTTTCCCTTGGAAAAATATTAATTTCTAAGAAAAAGGCTAAGAAAAGAAAACTATAGTAGTCAATCATTTTGAAACATCTGATCCAAAGATATATGAATTCTATCATTTGGTCCCATAAGACTTTTGAGACAAAAAGTACTAGAATTTTGTGTCATATTGTGACTCGGATCTAATATATCACACATATCTTATAACTTTACTAACTTGAATGAGAAAATAAAGTGTGGCAATTAATAATAGTAACTAGATGATTTGTAATGTAAGATGTTTCATTTATCGATCTCAATATCTTTTACTGTATGCCAAATTGCATTAGAGATATCTTTTTTATACCTATATGCTAAACTACAATACTAAAAACTTGCTTTCTCTTGCGATATGCTAACTTGCATTAGAAATAACCTGTTTCTTCTTAGTGTATACTAAATTACAATAGAGAAAACTTGCATGAGATTAAAAACTTATATCCTGCTATGTCTCGTCAACCCTTATATATAAATGTTAAGATATGTATATGTGTTAAGAAACACAATATTTAGGTCAAGCTATTTATATGCCTAAAAACTTTTAACGTGTTTAAAATTGATTCAAAATTTAAAACTTTTCACCTGCATTACGACGGTATGCAATAGTCTGTATGATTGAGTAAAAAAAAATGATTATCATCAATATGTATAAATTAACACATTCATAATACATGGAAGTGCAAAATGTATCTAGAGCAATCACACAATGATCCTTAACTAACAATGTCAAAACACTAACCTTATAACTTTTCAAGAACCTTATATAAACTCAGATAAATGTGAACAATGTTCAATAAATATCCATTTTGTTGCCAATTTCCTTATGTGCAAGCTATTATAACCCTTGAAAAATCTACTCTTGTCATGCACTAAATCTTTTTGTATCTTTCTTGACTTCGAACTCCTAACAAGTCAGAGAAATTAGATATTCAAGACTTCCTTCAAGTTAGAGATCTATCACTCTCCTCATGAGCAATTTTTATTAGGTATTCCCATCATAGGTTCAAAAGCACCTAGTCCACACTATTAAGGTATCATTTTTCTCACTAGACTTCTAGCCAACTGATTAGATGCTTTATTGAGTTTTCTTTTTTATTTTTATAATGAATCAAACTTTAGTTTACTTAACCCAATTAATGATTGCTTAAATTAAAATTGTTATCTCTATTGCTTAAATTAAATTTTTTTATCTCTATTTCCCTTGGACAAACATTAATTACTAGAAATAAGAGGTTAAGAAAAGAAAACTATAGTAGTCAAATATTTGGAAACATCTGATCCAAAGATAAATGAAGTCTATCATTTGGTCCCAAAAGGCTTTCGATACAAAAAGTACTAGAAACTTTTGTCATATTGTGACACAAATCTAATATATCACACATATCTTATAACCTTGCTAACTTGATTGAGAAAATAAAGTGTATCAAGCAACAATAGTTCCTAGATGATCTATAATGTAAGACGTTTCATTTATCGATCTTAATATCTCTTACTTTATGTTAAACAACATTAAAGATATCTTTTCTCTAATTATATGCTAAATTGCAATAACGAAACCTATTTTCTCTTGTGATATGCTAAATTGCCTTAGAAAAAACCTATTTCTTCTCAATGTATACTAAATTACATTGGAGGAAACTTGCATGATATTAAAAACTTATATCCTAATGTGTCTCATCTACCATTTTATATAAATCTTAAGGTATCTATATGTGCCAAGAAACACAATATTTAGGTCAAACAATATACAAATCTTAAAACTTTTTCAACTATAGTATAACTATATGCAATAATCTGTATGATTGAGTAATTAAATGATGATCATTAACATATATAATTCAACACATTAATAATTCATGGAAATACAAAATATATCTAAAGTAAACATACAATGATCCCTAACTAATAATGTCAAAGAATTTCTATGCACTTATCCTGGATACGTGTCTCTCGAAAATAACAGAGCGATGTTCTTTAGTTAGAGGATAAACTAACATATACTTAATCAAAATATGCTCCATTACAATGTTATCTTTTTATATAAATGGTCAAGTTCTTAACCTTTAAATTCTTAAACTCTGTGATATTTTTTTATTATTGTTAATGAATAACACTGTAGAAAAATTATCACAATACAACTGGATAGGTTTAGCGGTTGAATCAAATGGATAGTTTTGAAACCAAATTTATCAACCATATTGCTTCTAAAACAACCTTAGAACATGTAACAATCTCAGCAAGCATAGTCGAAGAGGTTACAAGTTTCTACTTGACACTTTTTCAAGAAATATCACCATCTACTAATATAAAAATATAATTTGATGTGGACTTTCTATCATTTGTACACATTACAAAATCGAAATTTATATACCTAATTAGATCTATGTTCTTGACCTTCTTATATATCAACATATAATCCTTAATATCATAAAGATATCTCAAAATTCATTTAACTGCATTTTAGTGATCCATACATGGTTTAAATTAATATTTGCTCAATAGTATAACAACAAATGTGATGTCCATTTTTGTACATACTTGAGTATACATTAAGTTATCGATTACACTAGAATCTGTAAAATCCTTTATAGCTTCTTTTCCTACCTTGATTATTTGGCCATTGTGCCAAAAAGAACCTCTTTCTATCAGAGATTGATGATGCATAAGTTGATGATGCATAAGTTTTATAGTTCTCTATATTAAACTTTTCAATACTTGATCTATATATACATTTTATGAGGGAACTAACAAGTTTTGAGATCTATCCCATCGAATCTAAATATGTAGGAAAAAATATACTTCATCAAGATCCTTTGTATCAAAATATTTGGATAGTAGTTGATTATTCTTATGCCATATGCCCAAATCATTTGATATAAGTAAAACGTCATCTACATACAAAAGTATATATAAAAAAATCATGCTCTCTATGACTTTGCATCACAAAAATGTCTTAATGTAACACCCCCTATATGGAACCTATTACCATCCACACATAAGACCATCCACACATAAGTCAACCAATACATAATTTCATTACAAAACTCCCTGATGCTTACATGATCTTTTAATAGCAGTAAAAACATATTTTTATGTTCATTTATATGATAACCCCAAAGAAAACATACATGTTCTTTTAACCATTACATGTATAATAATATGTAACTAAAAACACATTTCAAAAGTACATTTTCTTCTATTGGTTGGCCTTGGTCCCTACAGATGTTCCCTGTACCTCACTCTTATGATTTGGATCTACACGGATTAACACCCGTGTTAAGCTTCAAAGCTTAGTGGAGAAACACTTAGTTTGGACAACCACTCACAGCAGTCATCCGCCAAGTACATACATTCATGAACATCACACAAATATAAATAAGAATGGCATAATTAATCAAATAAAGAATATACATATGCCTCAATACATGTATCAATACAAATGCAAATGTCAACTCATACAATTCTTTATGTTATCATACTCTATTTCTTATTTATATCTCTTTCCTTTATTTTATTTTCTATGTTAAGCCTGCACATTTCCTATGGATGTGGATAATGAGTGCTGTGGATATCTAAAGATATCTAAAGGTATCAAACTGTGGATGCTCAAAGGTATCTGACTGTGGATCCCGAAGGTATCAAACTGTGGATAGTCTAAAGTATCAAACTATGGACACCAGTGGTGTCATACTGTAGCAGCTGCACTGTAACCTTATAGGCATGCCTATCTATCCACAACCAAGATAATAGGGCAAGAATCATAATATTTCCTTTAGCCATTTTCAAATTTCAAAATTCACATATTAATCATAATTCATATCTCAATAAATCATATGAACTATATTTCATGTCATAAACAGTATATATGTTTGGAATGCATTATGCTCAATCTTTAAACTTCATTGTTCAATCACTCAATTCACATATGACAAGGCTGATTGCATTTATTTTTAAGTGTTTTAAAGGTTTCATGCACATTCAAAAAGATTGGGCTAAACGAAAGCAATACCATGGTTGGGACACACTCTCTTTTCATTCATACCATTACTTGTTCCTTAATATGCATATAGAAAAAGTCAGAACCAGGTTTTTGAGTTTTCTAGACATGTATTTTCCTCTGTATTTATTTTCAATAGCATCAATAATTAGACCATTTGAAATTCTAAATCATGAGATATAAGCAAAATAGCATAAGCTGTTCCAAAACAGGGGCAGTATCATGTTGTCTATTTCGACCTCAATTTCGTAAGTCATAGAGCCATAACTAAATCAAAGTGCCTCTAGAGATATTTACCCATATGTCTTAGGTTTCATATGCAACTAGAATCACACAATTTGAGGTTCTGTAGGATTCGTTATAACTCAAACAACGTGACTGACTTAAGAAAATTCTGGACAGAATTCCACTACACAATACTCTCTTATCATATTCAACCAATTTTATCCAAAATAACACCAAAATAATGCCAAAGAACCATCCCATAACAAGTCCACATAAACTAAGTGAAGTCTCAAACCTGAAAATTGACAAATTGGGTCGTTTATTACCTTTACTTCCCTTCCTCTTTAGCTTTGCTTGATTCACCACCTTGATTTCCACCTATTCTTACATGAAAAATGATGCGATGAAGAAGATGAAATGGAGAGGAGAAAATCTGAACTTAGAATTTTGTGAACCCCCTATCCATATCCCCATTCCAAAACTTTCAATACCCACACACATGCTTTGTTATTATTGATCACACATGCCTTAATCTAATTGGTCCACACATGCCTTAATTTAATTGGTCCATATGTCCCTTTTTGAGAAATTGTATATTGGTCCTTCTTCTTCCTTTACTTCCCCTATTGGCCTAAAATATTATTAATTAATTTCATTTCCCTATGTCTTAATTTTCTATTGTCATAAATTTCATGCAATTTGGTTAATAATTTCGGGAATTATACCCCAAACATCACAGGTTGTTCGAAAACAGGGGTAGTTTCCATAACGTAACTTCAAGTAAGAATTTGAAGACCTTATAGGCATAATAAAATTTTGGTTCCTTCATCAAAGTTTTAGATCTATGTCTCTAGATTAAGGCTTAATTAAAATTATCCAAATTGGAGCTATACACACCAAGATATGGCCAAATTACCGAGGTATATTCATGCTAAAACGAACAGATTACCCATTTACCCAAATCTTTTACATTAGATATTTTATGTTAATTGATTTATTATGTTCACTTCTTGATGAACCTTAGACATGCTATAATACTTCTAAGGTATATTTCGAAGTGTTACAACCTCCCTTAAACTCAAGGTGGTAAATAAGAGGGCAGCTTGAGGTTGGATACAAGGTCCTGAAACCGGTAAGGAGGATGAGGCTTGGTAAAGATTGTTGGTAACCTGAGGTTAAGAAGAGATGGGAACGAGTTGTATAGTACCACGGAGAAGATGATGACAGATAAGATGACAATCAATTTCGATATGTTTTGTACATTCATGGAAAACATCATTACGAGTAATTTGCATGGCACTTTGACTGTCACAAAAATAAAGGAATAGCAGAAGAGCATGAAACACCCATATCCTGAAGTAATTATAGTAACTGTAGAAGCTTAGAGATAGTGTCAGTAAGAGCATGATATTCTGCTTCTGTACTAGAGTGAGAGACAACTGTTTGTTTCTTATCATACCATGAAATGAAAGATGTTCCAAGAAAGAAACAATAGCTAGTAGTAGATCAATGATCAGTTGGATCTTTAGCCCAGTCAACATCAGAGTATGCTCACAATTCAATTGGAGAAGAATAATAAAAGTTAAGACCATGAAAAAGAGTGCCTTTTACATACCATAGAATATAGAGTACAACAGAATAGTGAGTAGATCGAGGTGCAGAACTGGTTGATAATATGAACAACATGTGCAATATCTAGATGATATACTGTGAGATATATAAGACTATCAACTCATTGACGATAAAGTGTATCATCACTGAGAAAAGTCCCATCAGTAGAGGAAAGATGATCTTTGGGGTCAAGTGGAGTACTAGTAGTTTTAGCTTTTTTAATCTCAGCACAAGAGATGAGATCATTGGCATACTTTTCTTGAGAAAAGTAATAACCTGTGTCATTAGAGGATACTTCAAGGCCTAAAAAATAATTGAGATTTCCAAGATCTTTCATTTTAAACTATTGACGAAGAAAGAATTGCAGAGTAGGGATTCTATGTGTTTCATCATCAGTTATTATCATATCATCCACATAAAGAAGGAGAAGAGTATATCCTTGATCAGTATGGTGAAGAAATAAAGCATGATCATAAGGACTGGATTGTAAACGAAGACGTTTAATGATAGAGTTAAATTTAGCAAACCAGGTCCGAGGAGCCTATTAAGGCCATACAAGGCTTTGCGAAGACGACAAACTTTATGTGGAGGATAGTCATATCTAAGAGGAGGCTTCATGTATACTTCCTCTGTAAGTTCACCATTGAGAAAGACATTTTTGAATCCATTTGGAATAACTTCCAATGTTTGCTAACGGCGATGACAATGAGACTGTAGACTGAGGTTAAGCGGGCTATTGGAGCAAATATCTCTTCATAGTCAATACCATACTCCTGTGTGAAAACCTTTGCAACAAGTCGAGTTTTGTATCGTTCAATGAACACATCAACTTGAGTCTTGATTTTATAAACCCATTTACAACCAAAAAGTGATTTATATTGAGGTAAGTCAACCGAATCCCAAGTATTTATACTAGTAAGAGCCTAGAGTTCTTCTGTCATTGCTTGTTGCCATAAAGGATCAGAACTGGCCTTACGATAGGTACGGAGTTTATATAGAGAGACAATAGTGGAATAAACATGAAAATCACGAAGACAGACAGAAGGTTGACTTACACTATGAGTGCAGTAAACAGGGAGTTATGGAGGTGGAGATGGATCGGGTTGAGCATTGGGAAGATCCACAGCTGGAAGAGATGCAGGAGGATCAGGCAGAGGAAGAGTGAGACTGTGTGAGCTATTAGAGGGACCTACAAGAGAAATATCAAGAAAAGGAGATATGGTAGGGTCAGAAAAGAATGGAGGAGGAGGCTTACAGACTTGAAATTGTGAAAAATCTGAAAACATCTTATGTTCTCAGAAGGTTACATGATGAGAGATACAAAGCGATTGTGATAAAGGATCCCAACATCTAAACCCCTTGTGTTTTATACCATATCCTAAAAAACAATACAACTATACTCATGGTTCCAATTTGGTATACTCATAGGATTGTAAAAGAACAAAACAAATACAACCAAAGACTTTAAGGTTTTGATAATTAGGAACACGGTTGAATAAGCGTTTATAAGGAGAGATGTTATCAATGATAGGGGATAAAAGTCGATTTATGTTATAGAAAACGGTAAGAGAGGCTTCTCCCCAAAAGGTTTTTGGTAGGATGAAGATATGAGGAGAGCTTGAATAGTATCAACAATGCGTCTATGTTTGTGTTCAGCTCGACCATTTTGTTGAGAGGTACCTAGATAGAACCTTTGAATAATAGTACTTTGATTAGTAAGAAATTGGATGAAATGTGCATCCTTGTATTCCATTACATTGTCAGTACGGAATACTTTAATTTTACAAGAAAATTGAGTCTGAATCATGTTAGCAAAACAAGAGTAGATAGAAAATAATTCAGATCTATTTCGCATAAGATAAATCCCTATATAGCGAGAGAAATCATTCAAGAAAATTACATAGTATCTAAGACCACCCATTGTATCATGAGGAGTAGGTCCCCAAATGTCTTATTGAATCATATCAAAAGGTGCTGAAAAAATAGAATTATTAACAGAAAAAGGTAAAACATGACTTTTGGAGATTTGACAGGAAACACAATCAAAATGTTCAATCTTAACAGATCCTAATGACCCATTAGAAACTAAGGAGCTTAATTTAGAATGAGAAGGATGAACAAGACGAGAATGCCAAACATGAGAAGTGACAACACTAACAGTAAGCTTAGAAGGAAGATGCAAGGAAGTAAGCTCAAATAGTTGTTTAACCTTATGCCCTGTCCCAAGAATCTCGTCCGTCTGTGAATCTTGCACAATACAACCAGGGCTAAAAAATGATAAGTTAACACCAAGGTTGCATAATTTACCAATAGAAATAAGATTTAAAGAAAGATTACAAATAAGAAAGGTGTTAGGTAAAGCTAATATAGTTGTGTGGGTAGTGCCGATACTTTTAACATGCATAGTAGAGTTATCAACAATATGAACAATAAGTGGAATATAGTGTGTTTGAGAAGATTTAAGGATAGAAGAATCAGATGTCATATGGTTACAGCAAGCAGAATCAAAATACCATGAGGACGAAGTACCTGAGGTGACAGATAGGGTAGAAGGTCTTTTAAAGAGAATTTATGAGATGTTATTTTTGTTAAACCATCTGTGGTAGTAGCTGCAGTAGAAGAAGATGGAATAGACTTGGACGGATTACTTTGTCTAGAATTTTATTGAAATTGTTTTTTATATTCAGAAATATGATGACCAGGCTTTATGCAGTAGGCACAAGATCCTTTAAAGGTTTTCTTGATCGAATTATGAGGATTTTGAGTATAAGATGTTTGTGTATATAGAACAACATCTGTAATTTAAACAGTCTTTTCCATACGAAGTGCATTGAGTCTACTTTCTTCTATGATTAATTCTTTGATTACATTATCAAGAGTTGATAAGAAACCTTTGTGGAGAAGAGAACTATGGATGAACTCATCGTAAAGAGTCATTAACAACTGCAAGATATGGTGACAATCACGAAGATTGACATAGATGGTGGTTGTAGCGGGACTGGGCCATACATGATCTCTAAGGGTTAAGTAATTCTATAATTTTTGTAATTCTGACACATAGCTATGGATAGTCTCATCAGGTTGTTATTATAACCAATGAAGTTTTCGATAAAGCTAAAACTGATTAAAATCGTTAGACATATAATAATGAGTCTTTAAGAAATCACATACCTCTTTAGCCCTGTTAAAGCGTCAAAAGTTGAGCTTGATCACTTTAACGTATGTGTTTCGAAACTAGGTAAGGATTTGATGATTCATTCTATCTTAAGATACTAAGCAATCTGTAAATTTTTCTTCATCTTCATCTTCACTTTTGGTTGGTTTAGGTATTTTTCCAGTAATAAGATGCTAAAGAAGCCTGCCCTTAAGAAAGCTGCACATTTCTTCAGCCCACAAATCATAGTTTGATCTATCAAAAACAACATTGATAGGATTAGGAATGTATGAAGAAAGTTTAGAGGCATTCATAATGAGATTAAGATATTGAAATGATATAACTTATATGTAGAGTTTGAATTTGTCCAATTTGACCTTGCTAATGGATTCAAAGTACAAAAAAACCTTAGGAACCAATTTGGGTTAAAAAAGAATCATCTAAAAAGAGGATAAACCTGCTGGTCAAGAACCAAACTGAACCGAATTAAACCAGGCGAACCAAACTAAAGGCTGACCAGGCGCTAACACGTGGCCCAATTGGTGACGGACACATGGCATTGTGATAAACAGACACTGAAAAACACGTGCTAGAATGATTGTGTAACATGTGGCCGAATGATTGCGTGATACGTGGTGTCATCTGAGGTTGATATGTGGAGGCACCATTGGATGACACATGGTCGAATGATTGGCTGCCACGTGGACAACTACTATTGGATGACACATGGCTGAATGACTGGGAGACACATGGACGAATGATTTTCTAACACGTGGATAAATTGGATGACACGTGGATAAATGGGGTGCTGACACATGGACGGTTGGATATACACCATGTTTACAACTGGATGGTTGACACGTGGCGACAATTTAAGACTCCTGATCCTATTTGAGAAATGTCAATGTTTTTAGATGTATTAAAAATGACACCGTTTGGATGTGACTAAAGGCTATTTTGCTTATCGAAATGACGTCATTTTGGTTAGGGAGAAAACAACGTCGTTTAGGGTCATCTTCTTCCTCACACCTGTAGACTGCCGAAGGAGAAAAGTTGGTTCTGGCAGTGGCTTTGGGCGATGCGTGGGGGCAGGTGGAATCGACGTTTGAGCTGAAGTTTGCAGTTCTGTGTTCTATAGAAGGAGTTGATTGTTTTAGGTTGGAGAAATATATGATAAATGAAATGGAATTGGTAGAAAAATGGTGCCAAAATGGACTGCTAAACAAAATATTGAAGACTAGAAAGAAAAAGAGACCACTGAAGGTTATAGACCTATCTCTGATACCATGTGAGATTAAAAAAGAGAAATAAACGGAAGAGAGAACTAAAGATTTATATATTTTCTGTATATATGATTACAAGCAAATGGGTATATATATACATGTTATCTTAGACAATAAACAAAGTAGAAACGGTGCAGCTGTAAGACAGTTTCATAGCAATAGTCATTTAGGACAATGGAGTTGACGGTGCAGCTATTTAGGACTTTAGACAAGATACACAATGACAATAAGATTTGAAAGGATAGAATTATGTCTTTTTAGACATAAAAATCTTTGCAGAAATGGGAGGAGAATATATAAAGAATTATAAAAAAAAAGCTTTGTAATTAAGAAAAACTAATTACGGTTTGTTGATCACCAAACAAGAGACACTCGAGTTTAAATAATTATACTAGATAAGGACATGGGGATTCAATACAGATAGGCAAGAGAACAATATTTCCCTTGAAATCAGTTGCACAACAATTTCAATTTTAGGGGAAAGGAATCATGTTTTGATAATTCAATAACTTTGAAAGCTCAAAGGAAAAGGAAGGACTTATAGTTAAGGAATTTAGGATTCTATCAAAAAGTGATCTCTACTTTGACGCATTTTTGAATGTGTAACAATTATCCTAGACAACAGAGAATGAATCGCCTGCAGAAAGTTTGAAGAACATTTAGAAACACACATGGGTTTTTTAGGCAAGTTAAAAAGCTTACCGGTAATTGGGTTTGGAGTACGAATCTTTTGTTCCTATGGGAGGGACGAGAAGACTGCTTGCAAGACAGATCACTGGTGGTTTAATCTTATTAATCTAAGGGTGGAAGTGAGCAACGAGCCTTGATTGAGAGCTTTCAATTCTCTGGTGTTTGCTCTATAACAAGAAATTGTTGTCTTTTGGGTGGGTCTTTATCCTCCATGTGTATGGTTCTTTTACTTTGTGCTTGGATGCTCTTGTACCTTGATTGTTTCTTTTTTATTATTTAATTTGATTTATCTTTTTTTCTTTAAAACTTTAATAGTTGTCGGGCTAGCAGTATAGGTTTCCTTTCCATATTCACCTTTCAAAAAATTTTAAGTGAGGTTTCCACATAATCAAACTAGTGCGAGTGGCTTACTTTCAATATTAGGGATTTTGAAGTAATCTTTTAATAAAAAATGAATTTGGAGGACATAAACCAAAATTTTAGGGTATTAAGGAGAGCTTTTTCGTTTTTTAATATTCATCTTGATTTAATTCATTTCATTATGCAAGTATAAGTTATTTTATTTATTTTGATTATTTTCTTATCTAAATTTTTTAAAAAAGACTTCCATACTAATCTCTTGTTTACAATAATTTAAATATCTAAATTAAAATAAGGAATACATTTATTCAATTAATAATAAAAATTTTAAAATTGAAATTTGGTTAAATAAAATTTCCTTACCATCCTCTTCTTTAAGAGAGTTTCAATATGTAAAATACAAGTGATGAATACAATTCAATAATTTGTTCAAATCTTTTTATAGTTGAAATTATCTTTATTATCAAAATAAAAAATTAATTGGCACACTAAAATCATGATGACATATACGTACACACTATGATGCATACTACTAACACTTTATAATTGACCTTCTTTTGATTTTTATTAAAGAATGTGTGAATGCGATTCCATTATTAAATTAGATTCTTCTAGTCAAATCAAATTTAATTTTCATTAAGTTAAACTAAATGATATTATTACATTTCATATTGCTTTAATACTTTTTAGATATCTAGAAGCTTTGACATGTTCAATTTTCTATGCCAACATCCTACTCAAATTTAAATGAGAAAATGCATATTGTAGAAATTTTTTCCCAATTGGTTTTTCTATTAAAAAATATTTTCCAATTAGTTAATGTAATAATTATTTATTACATTTCATATTGCTGTGATACTTTTTATATAACTAATAACTCTCTAAAATAGGAAGATGTGATATATTCAATTTTCTATGCCTTTTTCCCAATTGTTTTTTTATAAAAAGAATTTTTTCCAATTAGTTAATGTAATAATTGAATAAATTATAAAATTTTTAATTAAGTAACTTAATAATAATTTAAAACCACACTTCAACCTAGTTGTTTCTTATTTATTTCCTTACATATTTAGAAGTAGGGTAAGCTCTTATTATGTTAGGAAAATTAATACTTAGTATAATAATAAGAAGCTTAAAATGCATATCTTAAAATTATTTAAAAATAGATATTAATTCTAAAATAATTTGATACATAATTGTTAAAAAAGAGTTTTTTTTATATGGGTTAGGAGAGCTAGACAATTGGAAAAATGTAAATGAACGAGTTATTTATTATGGTTGAATTTCATATATTGTAAAGTTAGGAGTCTTTAGATGAATTTTTTATTAACAAATCCTACTTTCATCTAACTTCAAAAATGGAAAGAAAATTGGAGGGAGCTAAGAGGCCTTTTAAACTATTTAAGTACTAACAAGTTCATATTAAGAGAAAAAAAAAACATAGGCATCTTTAATATTATTAAAATTGAATATTACTCTTGTATAATAATTAAAAATTTCAATACTCGTGCTATCAAATTAGACGCAATCTAATTTTAGTTAGTTAAAATCCTCTCCATCTCGAAGTTAGAAGATGAGTTCAATCCGTCCAAGCAGCGCACTATAACAATTAGCCAATATTTGAAAGTAACCAACTATAAGAATTGGATCAATAGGATAGTTCTTTAATAATATCTATCTTGTAGATTGTTGGGAATTATGGCTTAAATTCAATAAATTGTTCATTACCATATAAAGCTCAAAGGTTATTATGTTTTACAAACATCAACTAAATCCAAACAATGCTCAAACTTAACTATAGTGAGCAACTTGGTCAACATATCTGTAGGATTTTTTAAAATATGAACTTTCTTCACAATAATCTCTCCCATGGCAACCATATCTCAGATATAGTAATATCAAATACTAATGTGCATTGTTCTGGAATGAAACATGTCATTTTTGGTAAGATGGATAGCACTTTAACTATCACAGAACATAATTGTTGTACCTTGTCCAACTCCAAGTTCAAGAACAAGATCACGCAACCAAGTGGCCTCCTTAACACCTTTAATCGTTGTAATATACTTTGCCTCTATAATAGACAAAGCTACAATAGATTGCAGTGTTGCTTTCCTATTGATTACACCTGGACATAAAGAGAAGATGTAACTAGAGAGAGACCTTTGTCTATTAAGGTTACCGCTATAATCAAAGTCCATGAAACCAACAACATCATTGGATGTTACATTGCTTCTATCAAACACTAAGTCAAGATCAAAAGACCATTCAAACATCTAAGAATCCATTGCACAGTATTCCAATGACTCTTTCCAAGATTATGCATATAGCAGCTCATTAAGCTAACTGCATATGCGAAATTAGGTCTAGTACAAATTATAGCATACATAAAACTATCAACTACACTAGAGTTTGGAATGTTAGACATGCGTTCTTTCTTCTTTTTGGTATGTGGAAAAAGCTCATAAGATAGCTTGAAATGGGAAAAAATTGGAGTAGAAATAGGTTTGCAACCCCCAATGTTAAACTTGTTAAAGGTTTTTTCAATATTTTTTCTTTGAGATAGATACAATTTTCTAGCTTATCGATCCTTGTGAATCTCTATGCCAAGTATTTTCTTTGTTATGCTAAGATCTTTCATCTTAAACTCATTTTTAAGTTGAGACTTTAACTTCTTGATCAATGAGTTATCCTTAAAAACAATCGACACATCATTTAAATATAACAAAAAGTAGACAAAGGAACTATTCTCAAACTATTAGAAATAGACACAATTTTCATATTGGATCCTGGAATAGCCTTGTATAATCATGAAAGAATCAATCTTATACCATTGCCTTGGAGCTTGCTTGAGGTCGTATAAGGATTTCTTTAAGCAGTAGACATAATGTTCTTTTCCTAAAATCATAGATTGCTCTAATTGCTTCATATAAATTTCATTTTTTAATTCCATATAAAGATATGTAATTTTAACATCAAGTTGTTCAAACTCTAAGTTAAAGAGAGCAATAAAAGTAAGTAAAAATCTTATAAAAGTATGACAAATAACAGGAGAGAAGATTTCATTAAAATCAGTACCTTTTTGTTAATCGAAGCCTTTGATAATAAGCATGCTTTCCATCTTGCTTCGTCAACCTTAGGAATTCTTTCCTTCCATTTGTAGATCCACTTGTAGTAGAAAGGATGCTAGCCTTTAGCAAGCTCTACCAAGTCCCATGTGCCACTTTTATGGAATCTTTCAAATTTCTTCATTCATTGCCTGAAATCATTAGAATGAATTAGAACAAGAAGTTATTTTAAACTAAGTGGAATGCTCAAAATTTTCAAGAGTTTCTTGTATAACTGATAGTATATAGGCAATTAAACTATCATCATAATTAGCATATATAAATGGCTTTCTAATTTGTATACTTGGTCTACCATAAGCAAAAGAATAATTTTATTATTTTTTTATTAAGATGGCACTTGAGTCAATTGGAATTTGCTCATTAACATGAGCATCATCACTAGATTGTGTAGAAGATAAGGATGTAGAAGTGACATTTGGTGCCTTGGCTTTCACCTTTACTTTACTTTTTCACTAGTACATTACATATCACTTATACTAGAAGAAAAATAGCAGACTCTTTCCCAGAGGGTAATAATGCATCCTTATTGAAAGTAACATCTTTACTAAATATCAACTTCTGAGATCCAAGGCAACATAAATGATATCCCTTAGATTTAGAAGTATAACTAAGAAAGATACATTAAAATTCTCTAGGAGCTAACTTCCCATCATCAACATGATAGTAGGCAAGACATCCAAAAACATTTCAATTGGAATAATTAGTAGAATCATCTAACCACACTTCCTCTAGGATTTTAAAGCCACTAGAAAAACGTGAAGAGTGATCAACTGGATAACAAACTATGGAAATTGTCTTGGCCTATAAATCTCAATTATGCCACAATCTAGCATTTGAGGGCACACACCACGCTCTCTTAAAAGGGTCCTATTCATATGTTATGTAACTCCACTCTATTGGGGTTTGCTGACAATAGTCTTGTGTTGGGCAATTTCATTTAAAGTACAAAACTCATTAAAATCAATCTCACAAAACTTTAAATCATTGTCTATCTTAAGCATTTTATCCTTTCTCTCAATCTGGTTTTCAATAAGTGCTTTCCTCTTCTTAAAAGTAGGAAAGGCTTCATTTTTTTCTTAGAAAATAAACCCAAACTTTTCAAGAGAAATCATCAATAAGAGTAATAAAATAGAATTTTCCACCTAGAAGAGGAACTTTAGAAGGTTCCCACAAATCAAAATGAACACAATCAAGAATACTAAGGGTACAATAAGTAGTAAAAGAGAAATTTATCTTTTTAGTTTCCTATATAAATAATGTTAAAAAAATTCTAGTTTTCTCATACTTCAGTCTCTAAGGAGACCCTCTTATTCATCAAATTCATGCCCTTCTCACTCATATGACCAAGCCTATATGCCATAGTACAGTGAGATCATGATTAAATGAGGATGTAAAAAATACAACAGAACTTGTAACTGTAGAATCTTGTAAGATATATAAACACTTAATTTTGATAGCTTTAATTAAAGTAAAGGCACCTTTTGAAACTTCAATTGAATACTTGTACCTAAGTGACTCTAGGGTATCTAAGGAGATTAGGTTATGTTTCAAAACAACATTACATATCAAAACAACATTATTGTCATCATATTTATAAGTGGTAAACCAGTCCTTATAAGGATATGTATAATAGGTACACTCAGAATCTAAAACCCATTCATTCCTACTCCTCTTTTTAGTATAAGTAACTAGCAAGTGCCACCTTTAGAATCAGTATCAATAAAAGAGTTTTGGTAGTTTTCTGAGTCTGTTATCCTTTTTCTTTTTTTTTTGTTCTTTAACTTGTAATATTATGAAATTTCATATCCATATTTCTCACAAATCCTATAAGCTTCTTTAGATTTATTTCCCTGCGATTTTGATATAGATTTCATTTTACTAGTACTCCCTTTTATTTGGACTTTCCAAATTGAAAAGTTAATCTTACCATCAAACTTATCAATGTCAAATTTGGTAACTGTAGACATCCTAAACCTTGTTATGACACCACTTATTAGGAATAAAATGTTATAAAAAATGAAATTAAGTGATCAAGACACCAAAGAAGTAAAAAAATAGATCACGAAAGAAAAGCAAGAAGAGCAAAACTAAGAGCTAAGAATTTTTTTGATTCATCCAATAGGGACTACTTCCCTAGATGGCGATCAATAAAATTTTATTCTGTTAACGTTCTATAAAATAAATTGCAATTATTGGTTCTTTAAATCTTTTACTAGAATGATTTAAAAGTAGATTAAAAAAATGAAACAAAATAAGAAGTGAACAGAAAGGAGGTAAAGCATACCATGGAAATGTAATGAAGAAAATAATCATATTGGTTCAATTGTTTCAAGTTTCAACATCAGTGGTTGGAAAGAAAAAATAATAAAAGAAATTATTACGATATCCTTATAAAAATAATTTGATTAACCTATCTACCATATACCAAAAAATAATAAAAAGTATAATAAAATCATCATTTCATGCTAAAACTAAAAATTCCAAGCAATATCATATGTACAACCTTATAAAAGATCAACGGACATCATATGGGAATACGTTAAAATGCATTATCATATCTATTTTACAAGTTAAACAGCACATGATTAAGTTTCTTTTTTTTTTGTGTGAAATAGCTTGTGAATGAAATTTGATTTTTTAAGTTAGACCACTTCTATTAAATTAAATTCATCATTTGTTAACTTAAAGTAAATTATGTTATTCAATTATAAGGCTATATTAGGTATAATACTAACTTGAAACTTTTTAAAATAAGAAATTATGTAGATTTTTTATGGTGACATGCTACTCAAATTTAAATAATTGATTGATCCTTTCGAGGGTTATAAGTAGCCCTAACCACAGTTAGGTTTCTAACCGGCTAACCGGCGGTTTAATAACCGACGGTTAAGGTTTAAAAACCGTAACCGTGATCAATGGTTCTAAATTGTAACCGGGACCGTGATTAATGGTTCTAAACCGTAACTGTAACCGTTAACCGCCGGTTTATTCATAATTATAAATTACTGATTAATTAATTAAAAATATATTTAAAAAATTAAATAAAATTTAATTATAT